>SNQJ01S0081395.1:31324-59831 GCA_010110895.2 Picea sitchensis
CTCCTTTGGCTGACTATAAGTTTCCTCCAAGATCATAAGTTTCATACATTCAGTTCTTCCTCAAATCAGCTATATTCAAACACCACTTATGAGATCATAAGTTTGGTGTAATTCCCTTCTTCCGGTCCTCACTTATGAGATCATAAGTTTGACATTCTCTATTTTGCAGCCCCCTTTCACCATTAGAAAGCTTGCTTATATAGCCTTGGAGAGGCTCAAAAATCTTGAGATGTCCTTGGGGAAGGTGAGGATTTTCCTCCTTCAGTTGAGGATTTGCCCTAAGATCATGGGTTGATCAGGGATTTGAGCTCAACTACCTTCTAAGAATGAAAAGATGCTTCCCCCATTCATCTCAAGAGCTTAACAACTTCCCAGAATAGGTAGCGCTCCCTCAAAAGGACCATCAGAGTGTTGTAGCGCTCCCTAGTAAGCTTTAGAGGGCGCCAGCGCTCTCAAAATCTATAGCACTCCCTCAAAAGGGCTAGGGGAGCGTTGTAACGCTCCCTAACAATGTATGGGGGAGTGTTGGCACTCCGAGATAGTGTAAGGGGGAGCGCTCCTCCCCAAAACTCAGTTTTTGAGGTGCTTTCATATGGAAAAAGGTTTGCAAGCTTGTTGACTCATTTCTCCTCTTCCAAATCAGATGTTTGAGGTGTTTCAAGTGTCCTTCTCATGTTGTTATGGGCATGACATAGGCATCATGGCAACATGATTTCTTGCGACACTTGTGAGCAACATACGACACTTGCGACCCTGTGAGCAAAATGCGACACTTGCAACCTTTGTAATGACGACACTTGCGACACTATCAAAGTGAGTAATTTTGATGTGTAACAACTGATCTGAATTAACTAATCTAACTAAACTAACAAACAAATTAAACTATCTAAACAAAATAAAAGAAACTAAACTAATTACAACTAATGAAACACACTAAACTAACTAATTAATATACTAACCTAATTAAAACAAATTACTAAATTAAATTAAAACTAAATCAAACTATTCTAACTATTATATACAATTGACTAAACACAATTATAATAATTCAAATCAGCTATCTAATTATCATCTGTAATATTTCTTATTCACAAATATACACTATAAACAGCCTACAGATTTAATTAAAACCTGCAAAAATCATGTATTTGTTGTCTTAGGACAGCCAAGAATCTCTTTTTGATTTTTATATTTTATGAAAAAGAAATAAAAAATATTGAAATTAAACGATCTAATATATTTACTGAAATTAAATAATGTAATATAAATCTAATTAAACTATCATCTATATTAAACTACTTAATACAAACAGTAAATAAAAGACTAATTGACCTGGAAACGCTCCAAGTCTGCCCTGTGTATGATTGCTTCTAAGCTGATTGGAGGAGAGAAACTCACACTGTTTAGTCCTTAAGCCTTTCATAAATGATCATCTATGCTTCTTCTTGAAGTGTTTTATAGGACAAACAAGACATAAAAGAAAATCATAACAATCTTATGATTATAAACTCCTGCAATAAGGAAAACCTATTATGCAGAAAATTTATATATAACAATTCAATTTATGAAGAAGATAAAACCATCATTCACAAAAAGAACTAACAATTGTTATGTCTTTTATCTATTTGGAAGAAACAAGATATGGATAACAATGATTAGAATTATATCATTTGCACATGATTTAGATAGCTAAAGTAATCATAAACCATAAACAAACTGATATACAAAACATGAAACAAAATTTTGATATGTGGAAAAGCAAAAGCTATGACAAAACACCAATTCTGCTCCAGTCTGTATTAGAACTCCATATCCTTTCTCTCCCACGAATGAGGATGAACATTATTACAAAAATCATAAGTATATATAGGTTTCTTCACAAGGTAAAACTTCCTTGTGGATAATATCAAATAGTTTTACATAATCTGGGAGATATCCCAAAATCACCTAAACTAAGGAAATAAAATGCAAGTGGAATATGTAAAACATCCCCTAACTGCTCATCATATCTATTGCCAATTTGAATTTGCTTGCAATAGAACACAAAGATCAAATTAGAAGGATATTTTATTAAGAAAACAATAAAAAATGACTCCATAGACTTAGCTACAGAATCATCTGATTCTGTAGCTAGTCAAGAATAGCAAACAGGACCAGATATAATCAAATAAAATCAAATCGAATCATCTTTTAATAATCCTCAAAACGAATTACTAATAATTCAAGTGAAATTATCATTTAAATCAAATCATATCAAAATAAATGCAATTGAAACAGAGTAAAGAATGCTCTGTTTTTAGTTACCGTAAAACATGGTCAAACTTTGACAGGCCTGTTTCGTATCAAACGAAATTAAACAGTGAATCAAATCAAATGAGATACGATACAATTGTAATCAATACAACCATAATCGAACAGGATAGTAACCATATCAAATAATATTTGCCACAACATAACTATAATCGATATCATTGAACAAAAATATATGTTACAGCTGTAGCAATATACATAGATTCCATGTCGTTTCAATCAACAGGCTGTAGAGCTTAAGCACAAGATTCATTCTGTTTTGATCAAATACGGGAAGGCAGTTACGATATACATCAAAATGAAACATGCATAACAATATTGACCAAAAACCACCATACATTTCATTTGTTGGGTGTGACATAGTCAAGATCGAACAATAGCAATGATAACCATAAGCTAGGCGGAAATCAAATAAAATCAAGTCTGAGTCAATTATAGACAAATTCATCATCCTGGGCATGTTCATTTTGTTTTACAAATCCATTCGTAACAGAAAATACACTGTCATTCCAATTCACAAAAGAACAGGGTCGACTAGCCTCAACGAATTGACTGGCTGGAAGTTGGATGATTGTTACAATTTGTATCAATTCTCGATATAAAACAAAACCCTTTTTTAATCAAAATCCAAACCGTATCCAAGCTGGTCAAAGCGATATGTAAATCAAATTGTAACAGATAACCATGTGTCTCATAACCAATTCAGATCACAACATAAATCGTGTCTCAAGGTTTGAAATGCAAAACAGCTTGTCTATAATAGATACAACAGAATATTCAATCGCAACCGATTTATCACAATCAAATCCCTATTATGACTAATAGAATCAAGACCAAATCCAATAACAAAATTCGATTTACCAAAACAAGTTATATACAGCAATGCATGTTTATGTAATAGAGCAGGTCGATGATGTACACAGAGTTTATGAATGTGCCATATAAATGAGTGAAAGTTATACCAGCGAGGTTGCTGAGGCTATGCCAATTTCGAATTGACAATTGTCGTGGCTGGCTCGACATTCTTGAACAGAATTGAACCAGTTGTTTGCTGCTTCTTGTCAATGTGTTGGACCTTCGCATTATGACCAGTGAGCTTTGCCACTTGATCTTCCAAATCATGGGTTCTGGATTGCAAAATCAGCACATCTAAGTAGTATCTCTCCAACCATAACCTACACTGATCGCATGGGGGAACAACTGGTTGAGCAGATGGGGGTTTCGATGAGTCACCAAGGGTTCCACGAGGTAGTTCAATGCCAGGAAAATTAGGATCATTCCACAAACAAGGTGGAAAATTCTTGACAAATTCATATGCAGGTTTGTTACACAGACCCTCTGAGTAAGGATACTCATTTGCGAGAAAATGTTCAATCTCCGAATCGGAATCTTCGCTAACCACGATAGGCTCAGAGTTGGCAGGGGTTTTAGGTTTATTTCTCGTCATGCATGAGATTAACCGAGCATTTTTCTTGCCTTTAGAATTAGTATTATTTTTAGCTTTAGGATTTTTGGCTGCGGGTTTAGCAATGTCGACCTGTTTGGTCACAGCCATAGGCAAGTTCGTAGGTGGGTCGGGTAGAGGTTTGGGTAGCAAAATGCTGTAAGGCACAGGGGGAATAAGCTGGGTTTCGGTCACCATAGGTTTATCAACCTGTGGAGGGTTTGATTCTTCAAAGACATTACAACTGAGAAAATCACCCCAACAATCACGATGTAACCCCAACTCATAAACCATAATCATTTTAATCAACCCCAAATGGAAGAGGCTGGTATCGGCCTGGCTGCGTTTGTACATTTTGGCCATCTTAAACAAACTTCTATGTAGGTAGTGGGGCACATTAAGTTCGAAACCCATAAAAACCATCAATAGACGAAGGTGAAACAGGAAAACGAACCCGTACCTACCCTCGCAAGTAATGAATTGCTTGATTATCATTAGCAGGTCATGCCAGTGTGGTTTTAACATTTTTGCAGGCAAACCTTTGTCGTAAGAGTTCACCATTCGAGATTGGAATAACAATGTCCACGGGACATCATCCACCTTGCAACTCTTCGACCACTTCTGTCCAGTAACAGGCAGACTGGTTTCCGAGCCAAGAAACTGTTCATTAATCTCAAGTTGCACATCTCCAACTTTGGCTCGGCAGCCATCGAATGATAACGCAAATTGCCGAGCCATGCTAGGGTTATAACCATCAAATTTCCTTATGAACGGGAGCCACCTGAATTTTTCCAGGTCATATTAAGCACCATCAAACATCAGCAATGCTTGGAACCCGTTGGGCTCGTCCCTTACGACTGGAGCCATGGATTTTGTGCATAGTAGGGTTTGAATCAAACGAAGCAATACATAGGGTCGAAAATGGTTATGCCTAACAGCTGCAGCGCTCAAAGAGGCAAGGATTAATTGTATCTGTGCGAAGGTGGTGGGATTACCACTGCCATGCAGGATAATAATGGCGCAGTACAGTGTTGTTCCATCCACATAATGTTGTTTAAACCATATGAATCGGCCAACCGGATAGTTTGGGCAGTGGTCAATGTATCAACTCGCCATAGTATTGTTTGAAACCACGAACATAGAATCAAACCAACACGCCATACCATATAAACCATTTAACCAACGCACCATCGTATTAATCCAAATCATTAAACGTTGAACCAATGTTTATCCCATCGTGCCATTGCATAAATAGACTATCAAACCAAAAGTTTACCCGATCGGGGTTTCATAACTTCAAACCTTTGCCTTTCAACCTAAAATCGAAACTCATATATTGATCATGCGCTTATAACATAGTAACCAAAGTTTTATAAAACATTATGACAAAATATTTCATCAAATCGATAAGTCAAGAGCTCAAAACAATAAGGATCATATCATATATAAAACCAAAATCAATCATGACCCTTATAGAATCAAATGTAGCCAATAAATTTGCATGCTCAATGGCTTATTAATCAAGTAAATCCAAATGCACAATCAAAGTAAGAGTAGGCCAAGGGACATAGTTTGAAAGAACCTTCGCAGTCATACGATAAACTAATGGTAAAGTGTTCTTCAAAAAATTAATAAACGACTACGACAGTCCAAACAACGATGGAGGGGTTTTCACACTTTCAGTTGTGAAAACTAAATCGAAACCAAATTGCAATTGTCGCAAAGAATGAAACAAATGTCTAGTTTCAAAATGCGACGATGACTTGTCATTTAGAAGACAATTAGGTGTAGGTAGCTTTTTAGGTCAATTAAAAAAAATTGAATTAGCTGCCAACACAATCATATGTGGCTAATTTCTTTGGAAAATCCAATGTGGTACAATCATCATTGTACCAATCAAGCTTGGGTGAATCATCCATGGATGAAATTCCATTGAACATGCATATCATATTAGGAGAATCTTCCTCCATTTTCTGATTTTGAACTTCATCTTCGACTATATTGTGAATTGAATACATGAAAGAATCATTATCCAAACCATGGTACCAAGGGTGAGCTGCAAAATGTTTGGGAACTGTGACCTTTTCTTTCTCTGAAATCAATGGAACATGATGTATTTGGACAACAAGCTCATCTTTCCTGCTAATCTTCTGCATCATCTCTCTTAGAGTGTTATCCAAAACATCTATTTTCACTTCTGAAGATGTCATTTATTCCTCTTCTATTCTATGTTTCTTTTTTGCCTTTAACTTTGCCTTTCGGTTCAACAAGTTAGCTTCCACGTCAACTGCAACCTTCTGCATTTATTCAAGTGTTGCAGTTTTCCTTTCTCTTAATTGGAATGCCATCTCAGGATCGAAGGCATCTGGGAAATGCAAGTGAGCTAATCCTAGGGGTGGTCTTATATCAGTAGGCATTGCATGATATATCTTATTGAACCTTGCTGAAAACTGAGGTACTATCTCCCCTAGCTGTCTTTTCAAATGGTCATATTCTTCTAGGATGAGAAAGACATTTCTCGTGATCACCCATCGATCTAGGAAAACTTGCACAAACTGATGGAAATTGTTAATGCTTGCAGCTAGGAGATTTTTAAACCAATTCTTGACTTTACCTTGCAATGATAGGGAAAAAATTATGATGCACACATCATCATCTTCTACTTCAAATAGATCAAGAAAATCCTCAATATTTTGAATATGCTTTTCAGCAGTGATCTTCACATTTTCTCCATCAAACCTGGGAAAATTATTGATGTAATTGACAGGGAGGTCATGGAGAAAAGGAGGAAAATATAGAGGCTTGTATCTGTCTGGGATTTTTGTAGGTATAGGAGGTGAAGCAAGAGGCTTACAACCAGCCATAGGTTTAGCAAGAGTAGGAGACAAAGAAGGAGGCTTATGCCTCACTATTATTTCTACAGGTGCATCAGTATGTACATGATCTACAATTTGGGGCTTGGTTTCTTGAGGCTCACCAATTAGCAGGTGGTCAATGCAATCTTCAACAATGTACTTTTGATTAGTCTTAGAATAAGATAAAACATAATTACATATAAAACCAAAGATGTCTTGAATGCAATCTAGGCTTGAGTACCTGATCTTTCTAGGCTGCTTGGTCATGCTTCAGGTTCTTCCTCTAGTGGAGTCTTTAAGTTGGCACTATCTGGAGCTGATTGGAGTCGCTAGGTGAATAATCTCAGACTTCTTGTGTGTGGTCACTGTCAACCATCACTAATCAGATCTGGAACTTTGAAGTGTACTACTAGGGAAAGTTCCCCAACGAGGTTGTCATTCTGTTATCACTCTATAATTTGCCTAAGGCTATGGAGGCAGTCACAGAGGCAACATCAAAACTACTACGAGTCTTCGATCTAGCCCTCCAACACTCAGAGAGGGATCTCTCTGTTTGATATATATTTGTTTGAATAGATATTAGGCTATTTATGCAGAACATGGGTTTGTTTATGGATTTGGTATGTTTGGGAGATCGAAAACTCAAATTTTCATTGGGCCATGGGGTCTACCTTTCTGAAAATGGATCTATCTCAGATGTAAAAGATTGTCTCCACAGGGAAGGATAGCAAGATTGCTGGATCAAATTGAATTAAATGAAAGTGGAGGAGATGAAAAGAAGGGAAAATACCTTAAGCATAGGAGCAGTTAAGAATTCCTATGCTCAACTTCAGACGAAAACATGTAGATCATTAAAAGACCAGAAACAGAGCGATAAAACAAGTTTTGTTCTTAATATTTATTTCAATGATTAGATCAGGGAAAAACATGAATGGATTAATAGAGTAAGAAAATAGTTACTCAGAGAAAAACATCACCAGGGAGTCTAACACAAGAATCCTATAGATACAATTTTTATTTCTGGAAAGTCATCTAGAAAATCACAATGTATCCCCTGTGGGGCATGAATCCAAAGCTCAAAAATCAAACTTTTGTGAATTTTTCTTATTACAATATATGGAAATGACTCTCCCCAGGCTAAGGAGGTCAAATTCAACCACCTCAGCCAAAAATAGAATTAAAATCGTTGAAAATCTTGAACTGTCCTCCATAACAAACAAGTTGAATTTCGGCAAACAAGGGGTCCACAAAGACATATATTTCTCTTCCATTATGACACCTAGGAAAAAAATGAAGGAGGTTATTGTATATGGGTATGTGATGGACAAAAAACTCCTTTGGTTTCATCAAATTCACCTCCAGCTCACCGAAACATCTCTCTTAAAAAGAGGACTGAAACAGAAAGAACCAGAAATCCAAAAAATGAGGCTGAAAGATAGCTTCGATTCTCCCAGATGGTGGCACCTATGAAAAAAATGAGAGAGGTTTTGTTCTTCATCCCGTTACGGAGAAAAAAATCTCTCAGTTTTCCAAAATTTGTTTTCATTTTCTTGGAATACTCCTTGGAAAAAAAAACTGGTCAAAATGGAAAAAATGGCAGTTTTGAGTTTTTGGGGGAGGGTGGTTTTTTGGGGAAAGGTGGTATTTCGGACCCCCCTGATGTGGTAACTAGTATTGGGAAGGTGGGGGGTCCAAAATCACCTATAGGTGACAAGTGTCCATGTTGGCACAGGGGAAAACCCAGGGTTCAGCTCCAAGAGGGCACCAACAAGCCCTAGCTACTGGCCCTTTCGGCAGCACCTGTGAAGCAGATGCAGTCTCACCCAAACTAGCTATGAGGGGGTTGTAGGAAAAATATGTCTACAACTAGGGGAATATCAAGTGGTTTTTATTGCAACAACAACATAACATGCATCTACCATTAAACTAGCTAGATCTATCCTTCACAACTATAGATCTTATCCAATACAATAATGTAGATAACAATGTAACAACATCAGAGCTCAAGGCATCAATCACACACACAATAATAGATGTACGTGGTTCACCCTCTCTCTAGGGCTATGTCCATAGAACTATGCTTATGATATATTAAGGTAAAGCTTACAGTTCTAATCTTCGCTCTTGGTTGGTAGATCCTCTCTCTCTCCATCTCTCTTCCCTCTTGCGCACCAAGTTGCATGACTTGATCTTCTCACCCAGCTGAAGATCTTACAATACTAGAAGTCTCTCTCTCTCATCACTTCTCCCACCCTTAATACAATATTCTTCCAATGAAAAATAATCAACAACAAGGCTCAACCATAGTATTGGCCCGACCTAGGTCCTCTCGACCTCTATTTATACATTATACTCCCTCCCCGACAGCCTTAGGTCAAAACCTAGGTGTCAAAACTCTAGGTGTCTACAACCCTAGGTCAACTTAACCCATTCTTTCCGGGCTTCGCTAGCCTATCTTTCCTTCTCCATCTCGCGATGCTTCAAGGCATCTAATGCTGGCTTTTTCCACTTCCTGAGTTATCCTCGGTCTGTCTTCCTTATTGATCTATCATCCTCTATCTTCTCATCCAATGGCTTGCTTTTTCACACTTTGCTACATATTTTATGTTCTTTTTCTCACTTCGACCCAGTCAAAGTCATTGTGTCTCCCGTGAAGCTCGCATTTTCCCTTTTCTTCCTCTTTCCTCACTTCCTTTCATAATCCAGGGCCAACAAGCCCCCAACACTCACCTGTGACTCATCCCAAGGAACTTGAGATCTGATCCTCTTGTTTTTCTTTGACTTTCGATTGCACAGTGCAGCCCCTGCTTTGTGCTTTATGCCTCTTTTCCATCCTTGTTAAGACTATCTTTTCTGTGTCTGGTACCCAGTTTCAACTGCACCTGGTACTTGGACCCTTGTCTTCTTGATTCTACTGAGAGCTGCAAGGCAGCTGTTTGTCATAGTACAACTTCAGCTGACTCCCATTCACCAAGTCTTCCTTCCAGTCTCCTTTTAATGTTTTTAGCTGCACAGCTCCACCTTCTGTAATGTAGATAATATCATATGGTCTGAGCCAATGCGTTTTGAACTTCCCAGGGTGTTTTATAAACTTACGGTCATATAGCAGGACTAAATCACCTTGCCTAAATATCTTATTCTTGATGTGTCTATCATGATAGGTCTTTTCTCATTCCTTCTGAATTTGTTGATGGAAGCCTGCAATGAATCTGTCTTCTTCTAGTTCGACTAACTGTGATAGCCTCTCATGAATAGTGCTAGTATCATCCATGTCTGTAAATGCAACAATCCTTAAGCTTGGTACCAAGTACTCCAATGGGACAACAGCTTCAAGACCATAAACCAATCTGAAAGGAATCTGCGTTGTTAATTTTTTGCAAGTGGTTCTATAAGCCCAAAGTACTGCTGGTACTCTTAAATCCCAGTCATCCCTGTTCACACTGCAAATCTTTGTCAATGTTGTCTCCAAGATCTTGTTAAATGATTCAATCGTTCCATTTTCTTGTGGATGATAAGGTGTGCTCTTCTGATGGTGGGCTGCAAATTATTCAGTCAGGGCTTCAACTGTCTTATTAATGAAGTGTGTACCTTGATCACTCATAAGGACCTTAGGGCATCCAAACTTGGTTATTATGTCATGAAATATAAAACAAGCAGCTGTAGTTGTGCTATAGTCCTTGACTACTCTTGCTTCGACCCATCTAGTCAGGTATTCTATCGCAGTGATAATATACCTTTCTCCTGTGTGCTTCCCTGGTGGGTTTATAGGTCCCACGAAGTCAATGGCCCATTTTTCAAATGCTTGTAGGGTCATATGTGGTGCTAATGGAATCTCATCTCTTCGGGATGGCTTTCCAACTCGCTGGCATACATCGCATGCTCTGGCATATTTTTTAGCATCTTTGTGTAACGTAGGCCACTAAAGGCCAGCTCGCAGAACCTTCTGCACATTTTCTTTTCCTACATAATGTCCTCCTACAATGCCTTCATGAGATTCTTTGAGGATCATAGGGCGTTCTTCCTCCATCCCACATCTTCTTAGGATCTCGTCAGGTCCAATTTTATATAGTTGACCAACTATCAGTGAAAAATCTGCAGCGCGCACCACTAGCTCTTTCTTCTGCAGAATTGTGTATTTGGCTGGAGCTATTCCTGTTGACAGGAACTGGACTATGTCTGCGAAGTGGTCATCAATATTTCTAATGGAGAGTAGTTGTGCATCTGGTGGTGTGTCCTCAAGACTGGTAGGTTCTTTGCCATGCTCCAACCTCAACAGGTGGTCTAGGCCCTTATTCATTCTTCCTGGCTTAAATATGATCTCAAAATCATATTCTTGAAATAGGAGAAGCCATTTTCATATTCTTCCCCCCAACAATGGCTTGTTGACTAGGTATTTCAGTGTGGAGTGATCAGTAAACAGTTTAAATTGTCCTCCCAACAAGTACTGGTGAAATTTCTGCAATGCATACACCATGGCTAGTCCCTCTCTCTCTATAGTAGTGTAATTGATTTCAGTTGTGGAGAGATTTATGCTGGAAAATGCTAATGGATGATCAATGTCCCCTTCTCCAGGTTGTGCCAATACTGCTCCTAATGCAATAGAAGATGCATCAACATGCACATGAAATTCCTTGCTTCAATTGGGAAAGACAAGAATAGGCGCAGTGACCATCTTTTGTTTCAGTGTGTCGAAGTTCTGTTGGCATTCGTCTGTCCACCCAAACTAACATTCTTTTTTTAATAACCTCTCCATTGGCACAGTAATCTGAGCATATCCTTTGATAAATTTCATGTAATAGGCAGTATATCCTAGCGTAGTGTGCAGTTGTTTGACTGATGTAGGTGGTGGTAAATCAACTACAATTGCAATTTTTGATGGATCCACAACCAATCCTTCCTTGCATACAATATGACCTAATAATACTCCAAATGGTGAAAATAAGATGCACTTCTTCAAATTCAAAGAAATTTGACACTACTTTCATTTATCCATCACTAGCCTTAGACATTCAATATGATTTTTCAACATACCAAAAACAGTCCAGTCATCAAAGTATGCTTCTAAAAACTTATGCAAAAATTCTTTGAATGCTTCAACCACCACCCTGGAAAAGATGGTTGGCACATTCTTTAGTACAAATGGAATTACTATGTATTGGTAGGATCCCCAATATGTGGAAAACGTAGTCTTATGATTATCCTCCTTGGCAATGCGTATCTAATGGTATCCTGAAAACCCATCTATAAAAGAGTATACTTCTTGGCCTCCCACGTTATCCAGCACTTTGTCTGTGAAAGGTGTAGGGAAGGGGTCATGTATATAAGCATCATTCAGCTTCCTAAGATCTATGTAAATCCTGATCTCTCTTGTCTTCTTATCTTGCACTACCATGGGGCTGATCCACTCTGACTCTTCGACAGGTTCAATAATCCCTGCTTCCAACATTCTGTTGAGCCCAATCTTCACTTTTTCCTTATATTTCTGGTTCAATCTGTAGGTTCTTTGCTTGACTGGATTTGTGTCTGGTTTCAAAGGTATTCTCATTTCTCCCATAGGTCCTTTGATTCCCTTCATATCAGTGAACTTGGTCAGGAATAAGTCCTAATATTCATGCAATAATTCTGTGATTTTGTCCATGGTAGCAGCATCCCAGTAATCTCTGACATTGGAAATCTTTGGTGTCTCCTCTATCCTGATATTGAATTTATTTATCTTTATCAGTTGTCCAATGAATGGAATTTCCACTCCTGGACCTTCCACATCTCTCTAACCTTCCGTTTCTGCGATATCGTCTTCATCGGCATTGATGTTGTAGCACGTCTGCAGTTTATGGAGGGGCGCAGTCCATTCATCCTCGTCTTGCTCCAAGGGGAGGCCATATGCCTCCTCAAATACTTTATGTCTCACCATCTGTAGTGCTTGATCTACAAAAGGAAATTCGTTGTCAAACAAAAAGGTGGTTATAAAAGTCTGGGTCATACCTTCCAATTCTGAAGTGACAAGGCACAGCTCTGCTTGAAGGTACTAGTTAATTGGGGTGGTATCCAACATATTGATGAAGATGTGTACCCATTGTTCTCTAGGAATGTCACTCTAGGCCTCTTCGCAGCTTCATACATGGTCCTTTGGGTAGCTTCGACCTATCTACCATGCTTCACAACTTCGTTCTTGTGCTAAGAACCGCGCTGTCATTAGGGTTCGACATTGTGTCCAGTCTGTAATATTTCTTTAATGTGTCCCCCACCATATCACTGGTGTGGATTTCATGGCCTCATCCATTTCCAACAACCTCTATTGTGTTGGTACACTTGTCTCAAATTATGATAAGAAGCTTTCTAGGGAGTTCAACCCATCAAATGTGGGTAGATTTCTCACTATTGTGCCAATCCAACGAACTTCTCTGGTTATCCTAGCACATCTTCTTGTAGATACTTCATACATCTAGTTCTAACAGTTCTCCAGTGCTTCTTCTAAGTCTGATGAACATGCACTATCACTTCATCAGCTCAGATTTCCGTCAGTTGTAGGGTTGATATCATCCTGCTGTCTAGCCGTTAATTTGTAGATGTTTTTCGGTTCAAATGTGTGGTCCTCTTCTCTGATGGGTTCTGTGTATCGTGGACCCTCATATGAATCTAAAGGTGCAACAACCCTAAGGCCAAATTTCTCAAATGTCATGTGTTGTTTCTTTAAATCAACAATAGTGGAACTGTCGAAGCCCCAATCGATTCCTAATAATGTAGGGTAAGGGCAGTTATCGTCAACAATTTCAATTACCTCAAAATTTACAAAGATTCTTACTCCATCGATGTCCACTGGGACATGCTCTAATCATCCAAATGGGTTGATAGCTTCCTGATTAGCCATGCGAAGCTTGATAGGGGAATATATCAGCTTGGGTTTTCCCATCAATGCCCAAGTCTGCTTTGTCATGACATTGGCTTCTGACCCTAAGTCAAGGACCACATAGTCTATCTCATACTCTCCTATCTGAGAATTCAAGTGTAATTCTTTATTTTTCCTTCTCCTTTTTCCAATTTGGTGCACTGCTCTATTCAACAAGGGGTCTATTTTTCCTAGTTCATACTGCTTGATCAAATCTTGTAATTCTTGTACAATGTTTTTATCTTGAATCAACTTAACACAAGTGTGCAAGAATTCCATGAGTTTCGTTACCTCTTTCCATTTTGCTGGTGATGCAGATGGATCAAACACTTGAGGCATACCATATTCTTTGATTTTTGGTTGTCTCTTTGATGAATATCCTTGATCTCCTTTGAACTCTTTCCTTGCCTCCTCGAATATATGCCTTTCCTTATTAGCATCAAACATTGGGGTCTTTTCTATAGCTTTCCTGACTCCGTGGTCATTTTCAATCCTTCCTTGGGTTGCTATGTCTTCCCCTATAACAACGCCTCCTCGAGTAATAACAACAACTCTAGGGTCTGCTCCATGAGGTTCAACATATATCAATTGTACTTGTGGGTTGTGTAGGGGTCCTTGTCTTCCCTGAAGTTTAGCCAGCAACATAAGGCATTCTTCTATGACATGCTTGAAGGAGTTACAGTAACTATAGGTTGTGCAAGGATTCTAACAATCCCTAGCTAAACGGCTTGGCTACACGCATTTGTAATAGATTATTTGTGCTCAGCCTCATCCCATACCTCCTCCTCCTCCTCCTCCTCTATAACCACCATGAGGAGTGAAATTTCCTCTCCCCAGAGAGTTGTACTGTGTAGTGTTTCCCTCTTGTTGTACTTCACCTTGAATATTATATATGTCTCTCGACCTTTCATGCATGAGATCATAAGCTCTACAATCCCGATCATCATGCCCCACTAATTTACAAAATGTACAATACAATTTTTTGGGTGTCTAGACATACTTCTACATGTAGTAGCACTCACCTGGGCGACGCCTATTTCTACATACCTCGCACCAGGGTAGGTTAACTTTCTTTAAGGGGATCGGTGCCCCTGATGCCAAGTAATCATGAAATAAGGGACAATGTTCCTTATCATGGCCTTCCGATCTACATCTTACACACCAGATATTGTCCCTTTTGTATTTTCCCTTATCTTTCTTCATATCCTCGACTTGTAAAGACAAACTAGTTAGTTGGCTCATGATCTGGGTAATGCCTGAGCTAGATTCTCCCATTGGTGTTGATTCAATCGTCCTGACGATCTCCAAATCTTTTGCCTGAGATGCAATCTTATGCTGCATCAAAGGGATTCTTATGTGTGGTAATAGTCCAGTGATGAACCACTCTTTGTTCTGTTTGTCAGGGATCTGGAAAGTTAATCGGCCTGTCAAGGTCTTGAATCTCTGGTCGAACTCCCAAACAGGTTCTGCTACCTTTTGTTTAATCTCTTTTAGTTCTATAATACATTGTGATTCCAACTTAGGTTTCTTAAACTCTGCAATCAATGCATTCTTGATCTCATTTAGGGGCTTAGGCTATGCTAGTCCTTGGACCAGTTTCATGTACCATCTCAGTGCCCAGTCCCTTAGCATAGTGTTGAACTGGGTTCTCTTGATGGCTTCATCAGTGATACTTTTAATATTCCATACGGCCTCTCACAGAAACCAATGTTGATCTGGATCTTCAAATCCATCTCCTCTATATAAGGAGTCTCATTTCATTTTCCATAAAGCTGACTGAGGTTCTTGTCTGAGTAGATGTTGGGCTATTGGTAACAGTACTTTTAAGACTCTAGTGGTTCTGACTATTCTGACTGCTAAGTGTTGTTGGGACAACAAGAGGATTAACGTTACTTACCTCAGTAGTCTGTGCAGTTCTTGAGGTTTCTAGGTCGCTTTGGCGCAGTTCTTCAGCTTCCCCTTCTTCTATTCTGGTGGGCTCTAGATTCTCTTCATCAGTTAGATCTACCACTTCTCCACTATAGAAACCTTCTTCTTCATAGTTTTGCTTAAACAAATTCTCAAGGTGAGCTCCTTGGAATAATTTCCCACTACATGTATGCCCTACTTCTGTGTCACTGTCACTGTCCAAGATCTTGAACATTAGCCTTTTCAAGTCTGATCAATCTACTGTGTCTTCAAGATGTGGTTTTCATGCAAGAGCATCTTGATTCTTAGCTTCAAGAAGTGCAAAAATTTTCCTCTGGGTCCCTTGAAAAAGTATTTCTCGGCTTGACTATATGATTTTGTTCTATCAACATCAAACTCAGTGATATACCCTCCGATGGTACTATCAAACCAGTGATCTACTACTTTGGATACAGTGTTGTCGACTCTCTTGACCTTATGGATCAATGCTAGTGTCCAAACCACAAGGGAGTCTAGATCTGATTTCAAACCGTGTGTCAGCTAACCTAGCCAACCACTCATGTAACTCTTGATGGATTCCTCCAAAGAATATCTCGTGAATGTTGGTGAAGATTTATCTTTGTAGCCAATCTTCGGTGCTTATTCTAGGGTTCTTTTTCTAAGCTTCAACAAAGTCCTTCTCTTGATCCTCTACCCACTTCTGAATCTCTGTCTTTGATGGGAACCACCTTGACATTCCCTAAAAATATTCTGGTCCCGACAACGAAACCATTTGTTAGCACAGGGGCAAAGCCAGGGTTTAGCTACAAAAGTGCACCAACAAGCCCTAGCTATTGGCCCTTTCAGTGGCACCTGCGAAGTAGATGTAGTCTCACTCGAAGCAACTATGAGGGGGTTGCATGATAGAGATGTCTACAACCAAAGGAATATCAAGTGGTTCTTATTGCAACAACAACATAACATGCATCTACCATTAAACTAGCTAGATTTATCCTTTATAGCTATAGATCTGATCCAATACAATAATGCATATAACAATATAACAACATCAGAGCTCAAGGCATCAATCACACACACAACAAAAGATGTATGTGGTTCACCCTCTCTTTAGGGCTACGTTCACAGAACTGTGCTTATGATATATTAAGGTAAAGCTTACAATTCTGATCTACGCTCTTGGCCAATAGATCCTCTCTCTCCATCTCTCTTCCCTCCTATGCACCCAGCTGCAGGACTTGATCTTCACACCCAGCTAAAGATCTTACAATGCCAGAAGGCTCTCTCTCTCAGCACTTCTCCCACCCTTAATAGAATATTCTCCCAATGAACAATAATCAACAACAAGGATCAACCATGGTACTGACCCAACCTAGGTCCTCTCGACCTCTATTTATACATTATACTCCCTCACCGACGGCCTTAGGTCGAAACCTAGGTGTCAAAACCCTAATTACCAAAACCCTAGGTGTCTACAACCCTAGGAAAACTTGACCCATTCTTTCCGAGCTTCACCAGCCTGTCTTTCCTTCTCCATCTCGCAGTGCTCCATGGCATCTAATGCTAGATTTTTCCACTTCCTGAGTCGTCCTCGGTCTACCTTCCTTTTTGATCTGTCATCCTCGATCTCCTCATCCAACGGCTTGCTTTTCCACACTTCGCTCCATCTTTTCTGTTCGTTTGCTCGCTTCAACCCAGTGACAGTCACTGTGTCTCCTGCGAAGATTTCTTTTCCCCTTTTCTTCCTAGTTCTTCGCTTCCTTTCATAACTCAAGGCCAACACTCTCTCCCAATACCACTTTTCGGACCCCCCCCTCCGTTAAAGATCGAAAAGCATGGGGGGTTACGGAATTTTTTATGTACGTGGATTTATTTACCTTTGGATAAGTGCATAAGGTGTGCTTTTTATTTTATTTTATTAGTTTTGTTTTATTATATTAAATGTGTTTTTAATTTGTTTTATAATTAATTTAAATTAATGGAACACTAACCTAATTACTAAATTAAATAATTAACTTATTTATTAGCTAATTAATTAATTAATAATTAATCAATGGCTAACAAAACTAACTTAGCTTATTGGTCTAATTACACTAACTTTATTAACCTATTTACTAACTATCAACCTTATTAATGTATTGTTCTTTTTGTTTATCCTAAGTTTGGTTTATGCATGGATGGGTGTCAGCATAATGGAGGATGATGTCATGAGGTAGGGGTGGTATGTTATTTCTGGTCTAGCGGTAAGCTGGAAGGGTGGTAAGGAGTGAAGGAGGTCTAGAGTGGAGGAGGTCTGATGCAATGGGTTGATGACACGTTGGGATAGGCCCCCCCAGGAAAACCACCTCATTATGAACACCCCCCCCCACCATTAAAGACAGAATGGTCAAGGGGATCCGGAATCGCTTGTAGACCATCCATTTGTGCACTATCAAGATGATTGTAGATCTGTGCGAACTTGTTAATTACCATTCCGGTCCCCCCCCCAAAAAAAAAAATTGTTAAAAGAGGAATGGTCGAGGGGGTCTGGAATCCATTGTTAGTCATTGATCTATGCACCACTAGATCGACCATCGATCTAAGCGTGTTCTTTATTCTCCAAGCGCCGATGCAACAAAAACATAGGTTTAGTGCTTTTTGTGGGTTTTGTGCGCTGCTTCCCTTGCTTTTGTCACCATGGGGTTAGGAAACACCACTCAATGTCAAAAATCATGAATTTTCTTTTCTTTTCCTTTCCTTGAAAATAATTTGCAGAAATGAAATATTATTTGCAAGCCAAAATACCTCCAGAGTGAAAATTTTCTAGTCACTAGATGATCCTATGAATTATAGGGTTATAACATGGGTAACCCAAATGGAACATTAATTATCTTTATACAACATTACAGATGACTTGGACAAACTCTGGTATGGTGCTCTCCATCTAGATCAAGAATGTTGGCAATGGTGGCAATGGAGAAAAACTTCTCGTCAAGGGTATATTGCTTGGACACAATTTGTGGCAGAGATTTATGAAGGCTTTGACACTGACACCAACCATTTGGGTCATTTGACAAAGTTGAAACAATCAGGAACAATGGAAGCCTTTATAGTTTCTTTTGAGCACCTGGATTTTTGGACAGAGGACATGTCTGATGCCTTTTTCCGAGAGTGTTTTATCAATGGCCTCAAGGATGAGATTTGGGCCCATGTCCTCATGGCTCGGCCTCAAATTTGGGTGGAGGCTACTAAAAGAGATAAATAAGCACAACAAGTTGTAACTTCTCAAAACCAGAAACCCTCCTTTATCCCTCGCACTAAACCCGTAAATCCCACTACTCCCTCCGCTCCACTAAAGATCCAAAAATTGACCAGGGATGAAATGGTTGAACGCCAACTCAAAGGACTTTGTTATAATTGTGATGACAAATACTTCACGGGCCACAAGTGTAAGGAAAAAACAATTTTTATGTCCATATCGGAGGATATTTCGGAAGACAATGTTGAAAATCCTCTTGTGTCTGAGTCACCTAAAACCACTGACATAACACCTCCCTCAGACCCCCCCCCTGAAGTATAATTGGTCATTTCCCTCAATGTTCTCACAGGTTTCTCTTCTCCCCAAACCCTCAAGCTAATTGGTTACATCAAGCATAGGAAGGTCATCATTCTGGTTGATAGTGGAACCACACATAATTTTATTCATCCCTGCATTGCCCAAGAAACTCATTGCTACATCCATGCCGTCAATATTTTCTAAATCATGATTGCCAATGGTGGTTCCATGAAATGTGGAGGGCATTGTGAAAATGTGTGTCTCCAAATTGGTGACTACCACCTGAAATCCCATATGTTTGCTATCGACATGGGCGGTTGTGACATTATGTTGGGTGCAGACTAGCTAAGGACTTTGGGTCCCATTCTCACGGATTTTAAGAAATTAACCATGCAATTCGACCAGGAGGGCCACCAATATAAGTTCCAAGGCATCATCGTCGGTTCACCTGAGATCATTAGTTCCCATTGCATGGAAAAGATGCTCAAAAAAGGTCATTCTGGTGTTATTTCCCAACTCCATGCCATACAAGCAACAGAGACACCCTCGGTGCCGCAAGACCTCCAATCCATTCTTTCTAAACATCAAGTGGTCTTTTCCACCCCCCAAGGACTCCTTCCTTCCCATGGTGTTCATGACCATTCCATTCCCTTTGTACCAGGTTTTGTCGCAAGAGTTGACTCTAGGTTGTAATAGAGCCAAGCCTTAGCACATTTTTAAAAGAAAAATTTATTTGTTGTTCGGAGCTTGACTTGGGTTACAGCAAGCCAATTCCTGAAAATTGATTTAGAGTGTACTTTTGACCTGATACACTCAGAGAGAGTTCTCTTAATGGCCAAGGGTTCTTTACTCAAGAATATTCAGTAATCATAGTAAGAAGGCCAGATTTCTTATCAGAGAAGATTTTTAATAAGGTTGGGGGTTGCACAGATTTGAAAAGACCTATTGGGCGATGGAGTCAAGTGAAAACCAAAGAAAAGAGATAATAGCAGTGATCATATTAATTGCAGAAAATGAGGCAAAGTAATTCTATCTTTCAACAATTGATAATCATGATATAGTAGAAAAAAAAGAAAAGGAAAAGACCATCACAGTGAAAGCATCTATCAAGGATGAATTTTCACTACAACTTTAGAGGAAAAAGACTAAAGGCTAATAACTAGACGCAGAGCACTTATCTTGAGTGAATTCTAACTAGTCATCATCGAAACACAACATCTATGAACTGTGTGTAAGGAGCATGTAAAATGAATTCCAAACAAATTTTAACTCAGTCGATAAAGGAACAGATAGACAATATGACAAGGACAAAAATAGAACATACTGAAAGAATCAACCGTGATGAATCTCACAATATCAAGTGAACATGTCTCTTCTGTATTACTCCATTCCGAGTTTTCAAAATAACTCTGCATTCAAAAGGAGCTCTCTCCAAAAGGGGTNAATGGATGAACCTTTATATAAATTCCCTCTCTCAAGGAGGTTGAATCCGCATCATAGGATACCTAACATAAAATGAACTAACTTCAACCATCTTTAACTAATCATAACAGTAATCCGAACTGATTTAAAAGCACAAACACAATCCTAATTTCCAGCGAACTGTCTATAACAATGTATGCATTTGATTTGTGTCCATGCGCAAAGATCTCTGAAGTTGTCGGGAGTTCATAATGAATAACCAGATCAACATTAGGAATATCAAGACCACAGGCAGCTACATTAGTAGCAATCAACACGTTAAAATGTCCCTCGCGAAAGCCAGCAAGAGTCTTCTTTTCACTGATTCTGTGAAATATCACCATGCAAAGTTTCACAGGAGAGGAACCAACCCAGTGCCACTGATAGACTATCTACATCTCGCTTTGTTTGAGTGAAAATGATACATTTTCCCACTTTAGCATATTCAGTTATCAATGGGTTGATAATGGAGCATTTCCCATAGGTGGATGCGGCAAAGTGATACTCTGTCTTCCAACTTCTAAGATGATTCACCAACAAGATCAATAACAATAGGATTATTTAAATATTTCCTCAAAATCCTCTGCACCCAAATAGGCATTGTAGCAGAGAAAGAATACTCTGGCATTTTTTCAGCAACCTCTCCATAATCACCTCAATGTCTTCGTCAAAGCTCACATTTAGTATCTGGTCAGCCTCATCCAGAACAATAAACTGTACTTCTGACAAGACTAGTACACCTCGGTTGATTAGATCAATAATGCGACTAGGTATTATGACAACAATATCTAAACCCTTTCTAAGAACATTGATTTGGTTCATTATAGGTAAACCCCCATAACAACAAAGAGTATCTAGGCTTGGAGCAGATTCTTGAAATTCTTTATCAACTTCTTTTGCAAGTTCTCGTGTTGGAGCCAAAACGAGTGCCAAGGGATATGACTCACGCCCATTTTTATGGTTGTGTTGAAAGATTTTGTCCAGGATTGGGATTCCAAAGGTGAGAGTGCTTTCAGTTCCATTACAGACTCTGCGATTTGATGCCACCCAAAGTCCATGTGCGAATATGACTAACATAATCTTCTAATTAACAAATGGAACCCTACCCGTCGGCACAATGATTGGAACCATGATTTCAGATTTTGGTCTTTTGGGCTTTTGGAGTAAAAGAGGAGAAGCTCATTCTTATACCGGTTAAATTTCCGAAGACGGAACTAGGTCTGGAACTTTTCCAATCGACGTTTTACACCTAAGACGGAACCTCAACCCCTCTGCATTTGTATGTAAGCTGGAACCCTGATTTCGGGTTTCGGGAAAGGAGAAGTAGTCAATCCAAACTCTAAGTAAACCAAATTTCCGAAATAGAGCTCGGCATAAACATTGTGTGGGTCCTCTTCATGGAATCTCTTGCATGTGGACGTGAGGATTATATTGTACTTGTACATCCTTTACAGGCAATGATGCATATTGCATGCAAGCCATTATGTTTTCTTTGCTACATTCCTGTGTTTGTAATTGTTTGTCTACTGTCATTTGGCACAGGGCTGCCCCATTCAACCGTCATCCGATAAAATGAGAAATCTCTTTAAGCCACCCTTTACCCAGCTTTGAACATCATTTAAGCGATAAAGTGGCTGCACAAAGGTTTGGATTTGCTGACAACAAATATTACCTTTTTCCAATGTAATATTCGGAAGCGGGTCATGAGATCGGCTGTAATTATGGTATAAGTATTGCCCATGTGAGGGGGGCATTCACATAATACCATGGCGTTACTAATATGAATGGTAATGACATCGTCTCTCAATTTTTTTCTTGTATAACCTTTCCAAACACAACATGATAACCATCCAACTCGCTGATTTCACAATTGTGATGAAAAATTGAGATCTGTTAGAATCAAGCCCTGAATTTTCCATGGAAACCACAGCTGCACTGGAATGCTTCAGCTTGAAACTTTCATCAGGAAAATTGCCTTCATAAATTGACTCACTACCCCTTCCATCTCCAAATACTACATCTCCATCTTGAATCATGAAACCATGTATGATATGATGGAAAGGAGTTTTTTTATAATGCAAATATTTTGCAGTTGTTCCTTTACCTTTCTCCCCTGTGCAAAGAGCTCGAAAGTTTTCCACTAATTTGGGTACGACCTTGCCATACAAACCAATAACAATCTAACCAACACGTTGTCCATTGAAATACTCCCATGCAACAAGGATAATAATAAACTAATATGGAAGACATGTGCCTCCATCCGACCATGCTGCATGAGATGGAAGAGCAACTTCTTTCCGGGACTTTGGAATCGAATATATAAAGCTGCTAGGTTTGTTTCTTTTATATTAGGAAAAAAGTTCTTGATATAAAGGACCTATGCTAGATAAGATATATAGTCAAAGACCATGATATCGTTTAAGAATGAAAATGAAATCCACACCTCTTACATGAGAAGGAATACCAGGTGCATAATTAGCGAATTGGCCACCTCACATTTCTCGGATCTTATCTTCTGATAGCTTGTTTGATAAAATCTCCATTTCTGAAATATTGTCTTCAATGAAATTACATAGGTTTGGTACTTACAATTTTTCTTTGCATTCTGTACTGCTTACTTTCAAAATTTCACATACATTTGGAGGCTTATTCAATTCAGCATCATCGTTATCTAACGAACGTCGATATTTTCAACACAAAAAACTAGCGTGCATACAAAATCTCTTAATGTCTTGACAACCATTTGAAACTTTGCTTAATTCAAAAAATAGGGACATCATCGTGTTGAACTTTCGAAAAAGATATTTGTCGATTTGCAGCATAAGAGACTTCAAAATTGCTTGCAACTATCACAACACCTTCTGGCTCTGCCATTAAAGCAATGCAGTAACTGAATGAAACTTCAAAATGTAGGTTATTTGAAGCACTAACTCACCCTTCATACCTTGAACCAGTGAGAGACCCCAGAATATGAACTTTCCTCCCAAAAGGCCCTACAAGGCCTTTAGCAATATAATGTAAGTTAGAGATAATTTGGAAATAAGTTTGATGCGATCCTCAAACACATTTGGGATGAAGACACTGAGTAGAGCAATTTCCAAAATATGTTACAACACTAGGAATCCTTCCTCCCAATATCCGTCTATATCTTCACACCTTTTCCCAAAGAAATGAAATTGAGAAAATGGTCCAGGAACTCCTTAACGCGGGCCTTATCCACCCTAGTATGAGCCCCTATTCTTCTCCTATGGTCATGGTCCTGAAGAAAGAAGGTTCTTGGTGAATGTCTCTTGACTTCCGTGCCCTCAACAAAATTACCATTAAAGACGAATTTCCCATTCCTGTCATTGATGACCTCTTGGATGAATTGTGTGGCACCCAATTCTTTGCTAAACTTGATCTTAGTTCTGGCTACCACCAGATATGTATGAAAGAGGTAGACTTTCCCAAGACTACCTTTAGAAGTCATGAGGGCCACTATGAGTTTTTGGTCATGCCCTTTGTCTTGTGTAATGACCCCTCCACCTTCCAAAGCCTCATGAATCATGTCTTCTATCCTTTTCTCTATCATTTTGTCTTAGTTTTCTTTCATGATATCCTCATCTATAGAAAAACCTGGACATACCATCTTTTCCATGTGGATCGAGTTCTCCATCTACTCTCTCAGCACCAACTTTTCCTGAAACGGTCTAAATGTTCTTTTAGCACCTCAGAAGTCGAGTACTTGGGTCATCTGATTGGCAAGGACAGCGTCAGGGTGGATCCTAAAAATATTGAAGCTATGCAAGACTGGCCTCACTCAAAGACTCTCAAAATCTTGTGTGGATTTTTGGGATTAACAGGCTATTATCGCAAGTTTGTTATGGAAAGATTGCAGCACCTCTCACTGCACTCCTCAAAAACAACTCTTTCACTTGGAATCTAGCAGCTTCTCAAGCTTTTCAAACCTTGAAGATGGCCATGTGCACCACTCCAGTCCTGGCCCTTCCTGATTTCACAAAGACCTTTGTCTTGGAATGTGATTCTTTAGGGAAAGGAATTGGTGTTGTCCTTATGCAAGAGGATCAGCCTTTGGCCTTTACCAGCAAGCAACTGTATGAAATAAATTTGGGGAAATCAATCTATGAAAAGGAAATGTTGGCTATTCTGCATGTCGTTGATCTATGGCGCCCTTATCTATTGGGGCAACGCTTCGAAATCAAGATAGACCATCAAAGCCTCAAGTATTTTCTAGAACAATGCATTTTCTCCCCGGAGCGACAAGAGTGGGTGACCAAGCTCTTTGGATATGATTATGAGATCATTTACAAGAAAGAAAAAGACAATGTGATTGCAGATGCACTTTCCCAAAAATATGAAGATGAAGGATCCCTTTTTCCTCTTTCCTCCATTGTACCAGATTGGCTCCAAGTCATTCGCTAGGAATGGCTCCAAGATCCAAAAAGTTCACAGCTGATCCAACAATTATATTCCAATGCTCCAGCTTCCCCAAGGTACTCTTGGCTCCATGATGAGCTTCGATACAAAGGCCATTTGTGTTTAAGTAAACAATCAAAAATTAAATCCACGATACTTTCTGAGCTTCATGCTACACCCACAGCTGGGCACTTTGGGTTTACCAAAACCTCTGACAGGGTCAAACGCTCTTTTTTCTGGGATGGAATGAAACTATACATTCATAATTTTGTCGTTGAATGTGATGTGTGTCGACGCAAAAAGGGAGAAACAGTAAAATCTATAAGAAAACTACAACTGCTTCAGATTCCACCTATTATTTGGAGGGATATCTCTATGGATTTTATTACAGGCTTTCCCAAATTGGGAAATAAATCAGTCATCATGGTGGTTGTTGATTTCCTTTCCAAGTATGCTCATTTCTATGCTCTTCCACACCCATTTAAAACAACCATGGTGGATCAAATTTTCATGTATCGGGTCTTCAAGCTTCATGGCATGCCGCATTCTATTGTTTTTTATCGCGACCCAACTTTCACTAATAATTTTTGGCAAGAACTGTTCAAGCTACAAGGCACCCAATTGCATCTCAGCAAAGCTTATCATCCCCAGACTGATGGTCAAACAAAATTTGTCAACAATTGTTTGGAAATATATTTGAGGTGTTTTGCCTCAGAAAATCAAAATCAGTGGGCTCAATGGTTACCCCTAGCTGAATGGTGGTATAACACTTCATACCATACAACTACATGCATGACTCCTTTTGAAGCGGTATATGGACAAAATCCACCTTCAGTTCTCTCATACTTACTTGGTGTCTCGAAGGTCCAGGCGATTGACCAAACACTTACAGTTTGAGAGGCTATTCTCCGTACCCTCAAAGATAATTTGGTCATGGCATAGAATTGCATGAAGCAATAAGAAGATCAAGGTTGCTCTGAATGTCAATTTGCAGAAGGGGATCATGTGTTTCTTCAACTGCAACCTTACAAGCAAAATTCCCTAAAGGCTGAGCAATGTCAGAAGCTAGCACCCAAATTTTATGGTCCTTATACCGTTCTCAAGCATGTGGGACAGGTGGCCTATCATTTATATTTTCCCAGTCATTCTACGCTACATATTTTTTTTCATGTTTCATGCTTAAAGAAGATGATTGGAACTAAGTTCCAAATTCAAACCAACCTTCCCAAGTTAGCCGAAGAAGGATCCATTTGGCTACAACCACAAGCATTTTTGGACCAACGTGAGCATCTCCTATGTCAGAGAACCATCAAGGAAGTGTTATTCTAGTGGAAATATACAACTCCAACAGATTCCACTTGGGAACCAACTACCATTCTGCAACAATTTCCACATCTCAAGACTTGAGGCCAAGGTTGTTTTTAAGGGGGCGAACATGTTAGGGTCCTAACCTGCACATAGGTAGAACAATGTATTTGGATGTAATAAAGGTCAATATTAATAAGGCATTTCAATAAAATAGAATAAGTCGAATGTAAGAAGACCTAATAGAAGCTTCTACTTCTAGAATGATCTTCCTCTAGATGCATCTTTTGATAGAAATATTTAGTATAAATAGGAGTTGAGGGTATGAGAACCCTAGCTTGGATATTATTGTAATAGATCTCTGCTCGATTGGAGGTTTCCCCCTCAAAGAGGCCCGTGGACATTGCTCTCAGAATCAAAGTGTTATTTTTTTTGTTATTCATATATCATTTCAGTGTTAGTGTGCTGATTGTTCTGGTTATATTGTTGTTATTCTACCATTTCTAGGATTTTATTTCTGTTCTGCATACTTTTTATATCTAGTATATTACAACATCTCAGGATTTTTTTATCTTTAATGAAGGAAAATTAGGGAAGTGTTAATCTAAACTTGGCTACTCATATTCCTTTTCCATGTTTTAAACTAATAAATAATGTCACCAACCCAACAACTGATCAGAACTGTAGTGTCATTCATACATTTACATGTTGATATCTGATCTAGTGGTTATTCATGATCCTTTTAATGAATAATTTTTATGACCTCTATACTTTGATATCCCCTCTTTGTCTCATCATATTGTATTGTTTGAATCTTTGGGATTAATAATTATTTATGATGGAAAAAATAAATCGGTATTTGGGTGAAAAATATGAAATGTAATTTTTGCTATTGAAAAATTCATCATTTTCGAATATGCATAGGACTTGTTTATGTCAAGAAATATTCAGTGCTTATGGGTTTTTGAAATGTTTTATATGAGTGAATTTGAAAATATGTTTTGATTGAGCATCCCCATTAACCCATTTTTCTATATTCCTATAATATTTTTTGTTGCATGAAATTAAAATAAAATTGTATGTGACAATTAGATCAACAGATTGTGTTGTGGATTTTTTCACTAGATTATCAATTCACGCAATCTTTCTCATTCTTCATTTCATATATTTACCCTGGGAATTTTTTGATTGGGCTTGATTTCGAATGGTCAATATTTCTTTCCTAGTTATTTCCCTTGATTTACTTTCCAAGGCTTCACTAAGAATGCTTACACTAATAACGCTCATGATCTATATTATGTTGTTGGCCTATCTTTCACGATTAATTCTTCTAGTAATGACTAATAGAGTATGTTTTTTATTTTTCTCTTAGTTTAGTGTAGTTGTTTTCTTTATTAAAATCCATATGTACATAATTTTAATTTCCTCCTTTGATTAATTTTTAAAACCATGACAGTGGGTTCATATGCTTATACCATCAAAGGTGAATTCTTAAATTAATCCAATTCCTTTGGAATTTCAATAATCTGATTTTTTTTTTTTTTTTATCACAAGAAAATATCAAATCTATTAGAATAGAAGCTTGAGTATATATTGATTTTCTTGATCACTGCTCATCATTGTAAGATGTGGTGAATACATGCACAAAACATCTAGCTAGTTAAAGAACATACGTATCTTGCAAAGGGGAGAAGAAGAGAGGAAATTGGAGAGAAAGAATGAGAAAATTGTATTAACCAAATGAAACAATGATAAAATACACATGATATAATTTGCATGGCTCAAATAATGCACAATAGAGGAAAATAAAATGTTCCATAATGGTGGTCTAGAGAGATTTGGACACACACAGGAAGTTACTGAAGTTAACTGCCACCTAGTCCTAGTCAACTAATCATGCAAACCTCAGTTAACTGGAGAGACCAAAGTGAAATGAGGAGGAGATCAAGAATGCACAATGAATGTGTCTTTATGGTGATGATACCATGTTAGGTATGTATTCATGGTGATGATATTGAGGTTACTTGGTGATAAAACCAAAGTTACCCTGAATGACTCCACTTCGTTAGCCAAGTGAAGAGAATATTATCCTAGAATGTAGGAGAGGTTCTTAAAAAATAGGAGACCCTAAATAATGACTAATAAACATAGGAAAATAAGGGAAAATATCCTAGGTGTGTGTTGTTGGACAACTGAGAGGGGGGGGGTGAATCAGTTGTCACCGAGCTTAAACAATTATGCTTCTTTTAAATTTTTTATAAGGCACTCAATAATAATCACAATAATGTAGGGAAATAAACAATGGCACATTCAACATCAGTCACATATATGAGAAACACAGAGACAGATATTTCCCAAGGAAACCCATACAGGGTAAAAACCTCTTCTTC
>SNQJ01S0081396.1:0-18067 GCA_010110895.2 Picea sitchensis
CATGGGTTCTCTTACTCCAGAAAGCGTCTTCCCGTGAGGGCTTTCACCATAAGGGGACCACTTTGGAGTTCATCCATATTTACTTCTTATAAACCATGACAAAAAAATAATGAGTCATATTTACATCAAAGAATATTGGGTCCATTACCCAAACCTTTGTTCTATGGGTCTTTCTTCAAGGGTTGACATCAATGACAACCAACCTTAATCAACAGAACATTCATAGAAGGCTACAACATTATGTTTATTCATAAATGTGATTCATAATAATTATAAGAGTTTCATGTAGATATTTTGAGCATTGGCCTTGTAGATATTGTGAGAATTGGCCCTATAGATAGTGTATTTATGGTAGAAAGGATATTTGAGAGATGTGGGAATTTTTTTGAGCATGTTGTCGAGCTAGATTTTCATCTATATTCTAGTTGTCGAGCTACTACCTAAGTATGTTGGTACTGTAATTGGAAAACAAAATCCATGAATTGTTAAAAATGTTCCTAAATATAATAGACAATGAGAGACCTGCAACCAACCTAAAAAGGGTACTAGAAAGGTTATTAGTATCACCTACAAAGACACTTAATAGACCCTTACATTGTGTCTAGAGAAAAAGGTTCAGAAAAGAATTCAGGTTGAATACATTGATTAGAGGGTACAAGGTGTGAGAAGTCATGTTTGATATAGGATTGGATGTGGACATCTTGTTGAATAAATCATGGTAATTCATGGGATGGACCAACTTGGTCTACTCATCAATTTAATTTTTGTTGGAAAATCAATCATGCATTTTAACAATTGACAGACTAGAGTAGATGCAAATTGGTCTCAATGGTGTCAAGACTTATGTGGAATTTGTGGTCATTATGATATTAGATGACACAGATCCCTATGTAGCATTGTCAGGGATTGACTGGGAATATTATAATTATGCCATGTTCTATTTGAAACAACAACAAATTTTGTTTGAAAATGATGGTTGTAGGGTCATCCTACCATTGGATCTAATGCAGGGCGAGAAAAATGTATTTACCAGAGGACACACCATTGTAGAAACCATATGGTGTTATGTAATCCACTGCCAATCGTGGAACCATCTACTAAGATTTATGTTTCTTGTGAGAAACAAGTGGAGTGAAGAGATATTAAAAACTATATACTATATTAGATATCCATTCCTTGTGTTCTACATACCCCATAGGATGTGCAAGGGAAGGGGAATCACGTGTTTTGGGGTTCCTCTATTTTTAAACCATTCATTCCAAGCCTATTCCAACAATTCTCTTTCCTATTATCCATTAAAACATAGTGAATTTACAACACCATGTACTTTACAAGTGAAATTATTGTGGAGAAACATGTGATTGGTTGTCTTAGCATTTTCTCTAGATAAAGCACATAAGCTACAACCTTGCCATCCAGTTCATTGAAAGTTATCCCATGCCAAGATTCCACTATTCAAGTGAGTCATGTGAATATATCTACTCTTAGACAGGCTATTAGTTTCCATAGGTCACACCACCACCAAGGGGGGTCCTTTATATCCTACTGGGGAAACATTTCCTTATATCCCAAATGAAGTGAATTACTTCCTCCAATTAGATTTCTTACCCATATGAGCACATCCTCCCTATCATTCAATACAATCATTACGGAGATTAAACTTGACATATATTGGTTCTATATGGATGTTTGTATCTCTATGAGATCAAATTCCCCAACCTCTTTCCAACCATAGTGCCACCATAATCCTCTATTATGATCATGATCATATTCAAAATTTATCACATTCAATTGTTGGACAAGGTTAACCATATGATCCAAAAATATTTTTGTAGCTTGGATGCCAACCATGTACCACATCTCTTCTAATGTATATATATGTTGGCACAGGTGATGACCTAGGGTTCAGCTGCAAGAGCACACCAACAAGCCCTAACTAATGGCCCTTTCGGAAACACCTGCGAGACAGATGCAGTCTCACCTGAAGTATCAATAGGGGGTTTGCAGGACACAAGTGTATACAACCATAGTAAATGAAAAATGGATTCAAAGCAACTACACAACATAAACTAATATCCTTTATCTTCCTTAGGCCTACTGCGCATGTTATATCTTAGATCTAACAGAATATCACAATAGAATCATATCAAATGACAAAGAACCCAACATCAATCACACATAACACAAGATATATGTGGTTCACCCTCTCTCTAGGGCTGCGTCCACATAATTGTGCTTTATAATATGTTAAGATGAAAGCATACAGTTCTTATTTGTGCTCTTAGCTTGCAGATCTCTCTCTCTTCCCCTCTCCTTCCTCCCTATGCACCTAGCTGTAGGGTTGATCTTTGCACCTAGATGAATATCTTACAATACAGAAGGCCCTCACACCAACACTTCTCTCTCACACAGTAGTACTCACTCAATCCCAAAATAACAATGAAATCTCAACCAACTTAACACCAACCCATCCCAAGTCCTTTAGACCTTTATTTATACATTACAATAGCTCTTGGTCATCCTTAGTTTGAAACCTAAGTTTCAAAACCCTAGATACCAAAACCCTAGGTCAACTTGACCCATGTTTTTCAGGGCTTCACCATCCTGTCTTTCCTTCCTTCTCACACGATGCTCCAAAGCATCCAATGATGGATTTTTCCACTTGCTTAGTTATCCACAATCCATCTTCCTTGTTGATATGTCCATCCTCAATCTCCTCACCCAACAACTTGATTTCTCTTACTTCGCACCATCTTTTCTTCTCTTTTTCTCACTTCGACCCAGTATCAGTCACTGTGTCTTCCACACAGTTCACATTCCATCTTTTCTGCCTTAATCTTCGCTTAATTCCATACCCAAGGGCCAATAGGCCCCAAACACTCACTTTTGACTCATCCTGATGCACTTCATATCCGATCACTCTGATTTTCTTTGACTTTAGGATGCGTGGAGCAACCTGTGCTTTCTGATCTATCCCTCCCTTCATTGTGCAAACTGTTGTAATGTTTCCCAAAATTTCCAAACAATTTTTTTTTATTAGGCTATTGGAGTTGATCATTCATCATTCCCAACCCTGTAGTTCTTCATCATGGTACTTATAAACATAAACATACTAATATGTTGTTACAGTTGCATGTGTATTCATAAGTAATTATCTATGACTATCTCAACCCTATTCATAACACAGGTAAAAATTGTGGTCCTACTAACTAACCATTAGTTTGTTTGAAGCTTAAGACTACTAGAACTACTTCATATATATAATATGTTTTCACCTTGATAGATCTCTTTTTATTTACATAGAATGACTAAAATTGTATATGCATGCTAGACTATCTATAGCCTATGTATAGAATACTGATCAAGGAAAAGGTAGGTTGTTCCTTAAGTTTTTCATTCCAATTCGAATGGACTCTCGTAACATAACATAACTTATTCATTAGAGAGAAAATCATAAACGATTAAAGTTAAGGCAGATCCATCCCCGTTTTTGTTTGTGGAAGATGACCATGTTCACACGTAGTAGTTACTACCCCGTCCATGGTGCGCATGGTGTTTGGAAAATAGGTGGTTATGGTTCACAATTGGCATTCACTACTTGTCCCTAACTAAATAACAACTGTGAGGTAACTAAGTTTGGGTGAGAATTCACTTTTCGGTGTACCAGAGCCAGGCATGAAGACCGACATTTCTAAATTTAAACCACACCTTAACTAGACTGTCATTCCCTCTCATAAATGTTGACAAGGACTACAGGGATAAACTATCATGCCTTAAATTAGGTTTTGTCCGCGGCATTAAATTCTTCCTGTGGCACATTCCCTTGGCCTCTTGTTCGACTTGCATGCCCACTGAATCCCCGCCACCTTTCCCTAGTCACATGGTCTCGGTACTTTGCGTCGTTTCCACCATTAATTAGGAATAGGTCCTCCTGAGGCTATTGTTCAAACATTCTTGTATTGTGTGGCTCGGAGGAAAAAAACTGCTACAAGAAACCCTGCGTCTAAACTCTGGCATATGACTATGGCGATGATGTGGTTCTTGTTCTGTATGGGAGAAAGGCCGTATGCATCACTCCACCTCGCCCTTATACTTGGTATGTTATCCGAACCCTATTATCAAAGTATGTGAGGTATGGAAACATCAAACGTGTTGTAGTTGTTTCTATGATTTCTTGATAATTTAAATAATTGAGTTTTTCATCTTCATTATTCTGTGATTTTCGAAGTACTACTATCCAAACTTTGGATAAGTATATCATGCTTTTGGTCTGTTTAACATAGGGTGTGATTTCTTGTGAGGATAACCCCTTACTTTTTTAGTATCCCTCTGACTCAACCACCAGGGTCAACTGGTCTGGTTTACTATCTTGATTTAGGCGGAGCACTGTGAAGCGAGAAAGTCTTTTTGTTCTAGGTCGTGTTCCTTTTTGTTAAGCCGAAATAACACTGTTTGGTAAGTTCTATGTTGGGGTTTTTCTTCGTTCTTAGGAAAATCTTATAATGCTTATTGTTTTCCCTATCCGTAGCTATGAGTTCCTATGACTGTATAATGTCCTCTCAGTTTGTAACTTAGAGTCTCATACTCTGCATTGAATATATCATTTACTACACTGTGTCTTTTCTTGGAATCCATCACTCTGTGGGTTCTTTCATGACCCAATAGTTGATTCCTATGCCTGCACTTTTCTTTTAACTAAATATTGTACTATTCTTTGGCGCTTAAATATATACATCTATATAAGATGAAGTCTGCACGTGGAGTGAACTTGATAAAAGTGTTGTATCATGTATGCAATGTGTTCAAGTCTGTGATTAAACTCGAGACATACATTTCTCTTTCCAAATGATATTGTTATCTGTAGGTGTGCCTTCCAATACAAAATCTTTAACTCCGTGTTTAAGTTCGAATAATGAATTTCCTCTATAAAATAGTATTCGATCAATATTTAACGTTACTTATGATATTTGGTTTGTGTGTTTTATGTGACCTTTCGGAAGTCATTTATGTAGTTCTCTGATTTGGTTGTTGATTTCATTTCTTGAAAGTTAAATGAGTCAAATTCAGTTACAAAAACTAATGATGGGGCCTTGTTGTTTGTGAGGGTACCCATCAGGAGTACTTTGAACCACTTCCCCCTTCGGGCTTAAGGACGAAACTTGACAGAACCATGAAAGAAAGGATGGCCTCACTCTCGTAAGTTAAGTAAAATCTCATGATTAGATCTGTGGTAGAATTTTATTTTTTGAAGTCATTCTGACAGTGATCCTCTTGATTAAAATAATACTGCTATTAATCTTAGATTCACGTTTTCTTGTAGGGATTTCTTCCCTCAAATTTTCCCAGGTTTTGGATGATGCCGAACACCATAAAATGTATTTGGGTTCTAATATAGTTCTTAAGAGTTCTCACATATGCAAGGAAGTAGAACGATTTTTATCCTAGGTTATTATTTTCATGGAAAAATGTATATGCTAGACTCTTATAGTCGGCTGAACGTTTATCTCTGTAACTATCTTTTAGAGGTTAATGGAAAAGGAAACTCCAGAGTCCCAAATAGGATTCTCAATATTTTAATAATTGCGAGTGATAGCATCTATAGAGCATGAATGTATAATATTTACTACTGATCCGATTCTGGAATTTATAACAAATTTCATGTCTCTTTATTGTTTTTAATGAATTTTGCCTCTATGTATCGTGCAAAAAAAAAAGACCTTTGGTTTGTGAGGTACCTAGAATGTTATAATTATTAGACTACTGTCACAGTTATAAATATGGAAGATTCATTCAATTTTTCTCATGATTCCCAATATGGATGGACTAGTGGTATGAATCATTAGAATTTAAAGAAAACAATTATGAAAGACTATGTACAGTCACTCTATATATAAACGGATCTCTATATATAAACATATATCTATATATATGTATGTCCCTGTCATATATATATATACATATATATAAGTTCCAAGTATACTTTTAGTACCTTAATTAGCATTTGTACAATCTATTCTATTTATGATTTAAATATGTTATTTAGCGTTTGTGCAATCTATCCATTCTCTGAAATTCATTTTCTATACATTCATAGAACATATAATTTTGGAATGTAGAAATAGGACTGACTTCATTTAGCCCAGATATATCCTCTAGTAATAATCCCATCATTCAGTTTCATTCATGATTTTGATACATATAAAATTTACTCAACGCATACAATTGGCTATAAGGGTTTATACTATAGTTTGTGCCATTACAACAGTAATCTAATATACAGAACTAACTCTTCCATAATTAACCAGATGTACTCTTTCATCTATTATATCAAATGAAAGTAGCATTCACTCAACAATTTAATGAACAAAGAAAATTCATTCAGAATTAGTTTTAGAGGTATTCTGTCAGCCCTTAAGTCAAACAACATTCGATCAGATTTTAGTCCATAGCAATACTTCTATCCAGAATTAAACAGATGCATTCTATCAACTATTAAATCATATAACATTCAGTGAGAGAAAGAGTAGGTTGACATATATGAACAATTGCCGAACAAAAAATGGAACAACCACGTTCCTCCCAACCTTAGAATGGAATATCTAATGCTACTTGTTCTGCTCAACCCCTAGCCTAACCATGAATCCATGAGGGAGAACTACATAACTCCTCCTCAATAATTGTCCTTTAGTTTCAACAACTTCTCCTTGCCTCACACTCATAAAATAGTGTTCATAACAACAAGAGATCATTCTTCTTTTTCCAGCATACTAGGCAACAACCTGCCTCCTCCCATATGCTATATATCCAAAAGCAATTGTGCCTAGTTCCTTTTCCCCTTGGGAATTTTCGCAGCTTTCCAAATCCCTAATTTCCAGGGTTGCCAATGGTCAAATTCCTGATTTTCCACTTGTCACATTCATCCCAGAGGTAGTTCCAACATGTTCCCCTCTCATGGAGTCATGGTCAACTGATTTTAACGTGGTTGTTTCATTTGTCCATCAACAATAAATATAAAATATTTTGTTTCATACAAGTGTCATAGTCAAATAGTTAGTTGGCTCAAATAATATCTATGCCCAATAGTCTTAATAATCAATCACAATTAACTAAATTCAAAATTTGAAATTGACATAAATGACAATAATTTTCCAATTTCGAATTTACTAAAAACGAAAATAATTTCCTAAGAAAATTTCAGATTTAAAAATAATTTATTTTTGGGGATGTTACATCCTTTCCCCCTTCAATAAAACACTATCCTCAGTGTTCGTTCCTTTCTTGGAATAGGATTGGATGATATTTCTTCAAATCTCCCTCCAACTCCCAAGTGGCCTCCTCAAGGCTAAAGTGCTTCCATTGCACTTTTACCTGGGCGAAGACCTTGTTCCGAAGTGCTATTTCTCTCTTGTCTAGAATACAAAGAGGTTTCACTTGGAACTCACCTTCTGGTTCCACCTACACCAAGTTCCAATCGCTCATATGAGTAGGGTCATGAACATAATTCTTTAACAAAGAAACATGAAATACATTATGGACTTTTAGATTGGCAGGAAGTGCAAGTTGGTATGCTACAGGTCCAATTCGAGCTAAGATCTCAAAAGGGACACAAAACCTGGGTGCCAACTTGGCACAATTCCCTAGATTTAGTGAACTTTTTCGGGCTTTGAATTTTAAATAGATGTGGTCTCCCACTTGAAATTCCAAGTATCTTCTCTTCAGGTCTGCGTAATGGTTTTGTCTATCTTGAGCCTGCTTTAATTTCTGTCGTACTTTTCTTACTGTTCTCTCCATTTCCTAGAGCATCTCTGGTCCCACCATGAGTCTGTCCACTGGGTTATCCCAGCTAATTGACATCGTACACTTTCTGTCGTACAATACTTCGAAATGTCTCATCTTAGCCAAAGTTTGGTACCCATTGTTGTATGCAAATTCCACCAAGTGTAGGTAGTCTTCCCACTTTCTTGGTTTTGTTCTTACGAACATGCATAACATATCTTCTATGATTTGGTTTGTTCATTCAGTCTACCCATCCATTTGTGGATGATAACTCGTGCTAAAATTCAAGTTAGTATTTAACCCAACAAACAATTCTTTCCAAAAAGAAGATGTAAATTTTGCGTCTCTATCCAAAATCACCATTTTAGGAATACCATGCAGTCTAAAAATTTATTTCATGAATATTTCAGTGATGTTAATGGCTTTAAAAGTAGACTTTACAGGAATAAAGTGTGCAGACTTACTAAGTTTATTGATTACCACCATAATTGAATCATTCTGTTTTTGAGTTCTAGGAAAACTTGTAAAAAAGTCCAGTGATATTGTCTCCCATTTCCATTCCGGCACAGATAGGGGCTGCAACAGGCCGGTTGGATGCTGGTGTTCGGGTTTTACCTGCTACCAATCCTGACACTTAGCTAAGTAGTCTGTTGTTTCTCCCTTCATATTAGGCCAATAAAATAACTTCCTTAGTGCTATTACCATTTTATGGTATCCCAGATGACCAGAATATGGTTTCTTGTGTGCTTTGTCCAAAATCGTTAACTTTAATTCCGCCAAATCTGGAATGTATATTCTGTTTTTGAATCGTAGTAGGCCCTTTTCTGTCCAAACTTAGATCTATTTTGTCTGAATTTTCTACATTATCTCGTATTTTTTCCACTTTTCTAGTGTAATTTTTGTTGTTATTACCTGCAGCCTTTATCCTCTGCTCAAGATCACTTTCTGCCCTGCTAATGTTTATTTCAAACAACCCATGAAATATTTTGCTTAAGGCATCAACCACCTTGTTTTCCTTACCCTTGATATGTCTTACCTCAAAGTCAAATTCGCTCAAGAAGGCTAGCCATCTTGCTTGCCTTGCATTAAGGTCCGACTGACTAAACAAAAGTTTCACACCGCTGTTATTCATCAATAACATAAAAATTATGCCCATTATGTAGTGCCACCACATATTTAAGGCGTGTATTATAGCTGCCAACTCTAAGTCATGAGTGACGTAGTTTCGTTCGTGTTCCTTTAGTTTTCAAGACTCATAAAAAATAACGTTCCCTTCTTGAGTTAGGACACCAAATAGTCCTTCTTTACTCTCATCTACAAAGATGGTGAAGTCTTTGTCCATATCTACTACCATTAAAATGGGTGTGGTCGTTAGCAATTCCTTATCTTATTAAAACTGTCTTGGCATTTTTGTGACCAGTTAAACTTGGTTCCCTTCTTTTGTAATGATGTGATAAGGTATGCAATTTTGGAAAATCCCTCTATAAATCTACGGTAATATTCGGTGATTCCCATGAACAATTGGATGTCCTCTATGTCGTTAGGAATCAACCATTCCATGATGGCTCTTATTTTCTCAGGATCGACTACAATGCCTTCTGCAGATATTACATGTCCTAGGTACTATATTTTCTTCTGATAAAAGTCACACTTATCGAATTTAGCATACAATTTGTGCTTCCTTAAAGTTTGCATAACTATCCTTAAGTGCTCTTCGTGTTCTTCTTCTATTTTAGAATATAATAGGATATCATCAATAAATACCAACACAAACTTGTCCAAGTACTGACTGAAAATACTGTTCATTAAACACATAAATGTGGTTGGTGCATTAGTGAGTCCAAATGGTATAACAACAAATTCGTAATGTCCATATCTCATTCGGAATGTTTTTTTACTTATGTCCTCATCTTTTATCCTAACCTGGTGATAACCAGATCGTAAATCCAATTTTGAAAAAATCTTTGCCCCACCTACTTGATAGAACAAATAATTTATCCTAGGTAAGGGGTACTTGTTCTTAACAATCATTTTGTTTAATTGCTTGTAATCGATGCATAATCTCAGAGTTTTTTCTTTCTTTTTAACAAAGAGGATGGGTGCTCCCCATGGTGAAACACTCGGTTTGATATATTCTTTGTCCAATAATTCCTACAGTTGATTTTGTTATTCTCTTAACTCTGGTAAACTCATTCGGTAGGGTGCTTTAGATATAGGGGCTAAACCAGGTAGTAAGTTAATAGAAAATTCTATCTCCCTCCTTGGGGGTAATTCGGGTATCTCCTCAACAAACACATCTCTGAAATCATGCAAAACAACAAAATCCTCCAAGCTGGGTTTATTTTCTTTTTCTAACAGGTTTGTTACTTGGATGGCATAAAACTGACAACCCTTTCTCATGCATTTCTTAAATTGCATTGTAGAAATCTGTCTACTGATATTGGTTTTTGTATACCTTGAACTGTCCTAACAGTGTCATTTTCGTCTTTATACTTGAGTAATTTTTCATAACAATCTAACACTACCTTATGCCTTTCTAACCAATCCATTCATATAATTACGTCATAAGACCCTAATGGTAGTATGTTCAGATTTGTCTTTATGTTTTGACCACCTAAACTAAACTCATAATCAGAAATAAAATCGACCACTTTTCTTTTTGTTCCAGTTGCTAGTTGTACCAACCAAGATTTTGCATGTCTTGTTTTCTTAAGTTTATTTGAATCCACTATACCAGGAGTGATATAACTCAACGTAGCTCCAAGATCAATTAAAACAGAAATATGAGTATTATTATTTTTACCTTCAATTTCCACCACATAGGACTGGTGGTCAGCTTGTCGTCCATCCATGGCTGCATTTATCCGATGTAAGCTTCTGCCCACATCTCCCACCATAGAGGCTTCCTATAGGTTTTGAACCATAGTTCTGGTTGCTGAAGTCAAACGTGGACAGTTCCTCCTTAAGTGAGGTTCTCCACATTCCCATCATTTTAATGCTTCATGGGGGTTGTCCTCAAACTTCTTTGTTCCCAGATTTATTGGTTTACCACCTCCTTGGGTGTTCTGATTATTGGAGTGAAAATATTTTCTGGGAAAACTCTTTGCTGTGTTCTGAAAAGGAGTTGGTTAATATCCCTTCTTCCGGTGGTTCATTCAGTCTTGTTTCTTGTTTTTTCAAGCCTTGGGAAATTCTGACCGTTGTTTGTATTGGTCGTAACACATTCAAGGTTTCCTGAAAAATTCACTCAAGCACTTGGGATTATCAAATTCGATTTTGTCCTTATAAGACTATGGTAAACATCTTAGAAACCGTTGGATTTTCACTTTTCCCTCTCGGATATAAGGCACAAACCTTAGTAATTCTAGGATTTTTTTTATCAGGTCTTCCATAGCCATTGACCAAGTCGTAGCTCATAAAATTCTTTGGTTTTTCTTTCATAGTAACTTTCAGATAGGTATTGTTTCTTAAAGTCCGACCATTCCATCTGTTTTTCCTTTAGACCCTTGGCCAGCTTCAAGTCTTGCGACCATATGTTGGCCTTCCCTTTCATATTATAGATGGCCATTCTGACCATGATATTATTGGAATAGTTGTATATTTGGAAATACTTCTTGATGTCTAATAATCATGCTTCAGCTTCCTCCCCGGTTCTGGATTCCCCGTCAAATGTAGATGGTTTGATTTTTCTTAAACTCTCCCTCAAGGTGATCTACCTATTTCCTTTTTCTTCCTGTTTTTGTTTTATCTTCAGCTGAAGGCGTACCTTCAGATGTGTTGTCCCCTTTTTCTGCTTCAGGACCATAATTCTTGGAGGCCCTTTTACTGACCTCTTCTTCCTGGTTATCGTCATTTGAGATTTTCTTTATCACTATACTTCGTATTAGGACTTCGTTTATTTCCTACTGTTCCTGCTGTGCCTTTTTCAATTTCTCATTGTCTTCTTTGAAAAATTGCAGCTCAACAATGAGATTTCTCATAGTTTCCAGAACTTTGGTAGGTGAACTTCAGTCACTGTTCTGCCTCTGATCTTCGGGAGGCCATTGTTCAGGATTCTCGTCAAGTTTGATTTTTGCTTCATCCTGGGCTGCCATGATTACAACAGAATAAAGTGTTTTCTATTTGTAACAGTAATTGTTTTGTTAGTTTTACATAAACAGGAAAATATATGCTAAGTAAATAATTTGGCCCTGCTCAAGGTCCAAGTGTTGTAACCTTTTCTCTGATACCATATGTAATGTTTCCCAAAATTTCCAAAATAAAAAATAAAATTATTAGGCTATTGGAGTTGATCATTCGTCATTCCCAACCCTATAGTTGTTCATCATGGTACTTATAAACATACACATATTAATACATTGTTACGGTTGCAAGTGTATTCATAAGTAATTAGCTATGACTATCTCATCCCTATTCATAACACAGGTAAAAATCGTGGTCCTACTAACTAACCATTAGTTTGTTTGAAGCTGAAGACTAATAGAACTACTTCATATATATATATATATATATATATAATATGTTTTCTTCATATATATATATAATATGTTTTCACCTTGATAGATCTCTTTTTATTTACATAGCATAACTAAAATTGTATATGCATGCTAGACTATCTATAGCCTATGTATAGAATACTCATCAAGGAAAATGTAGGGTGTTCCTTATGTTTTGCATTCCAATTCGAATGGGATGTCGTAACATAACATAAGTTATTCATTATAGATAAAATCATACACGATTAAAGTTAAGGTAGAGCCATCCCAGTTTTTGTTTGCGGGAGATGACCATGTTCACATGTAGTTGTTACTACACTGTCAATGGTGCACATGGTGTTTGAAAATAGGTGGTTATGGTTCACAGCTGTCATTCACTAGTCCCTAACTAAATAACAACTCCGAGGTAACTAAGTTTGGGTGAGAATTCACTTTCCGGTGTACCAGATCTAGGCATGACGACCGACATTTCGAAATTTAAACAATACCTTAACTGGACTATCATTCCCTCTCATAAATGTTGACAAGGACTACACGGATAAAATATCACGCCTTAAATTTGGTCTTTTCTGCGACATTGAATTCTTCCTGTGGCACATTCCCTTGGCCTCTTGTTTGACTTGCGTGCCCACTGAATCCCTGCCACCTTGCCCTAGTCACATGGTCTCGATACTTTGCATTGTTTCAACCATTAATCAGGAACAGGTCCTCCCGAGGCTATTGTTCAAACTTTCTTGTGCTGTGTGGCTCGGAGGAGAAACACCACTACAAGGAACCCTACGTCTAAACTCTGGCATATGACTCTGGCGATGATGTGGTTCTTGTTCTATATGGGAGAAAGTTTGTATGCATCTCTCCACCCTACCCTTATACCTGGTATGTTATCTGAACCCTATTATCAAAATCTGTGAGGTATGGAAACATCAAACGTGTTGTAGTTGTTTCTGTGATTGATTGATAATTAAAATAATTGATTTTTTCATCTTCGTTATTTTGTGATTTTTGAAGTACTATTATCTAGACTCTGGATAAGTATATCATGATTTTGGTCTGTTTAACTTAGGGTTCAATTCCTTGTGAGGATAACCCTTTATTGTTTTACTATCCCTCTGACTTGATCGCCCGGGTCAACTGGGTTGGTTTACTATATTGATTTAGGGTGAGCACTATGAAGCAAATAAGTCTTTTTGTTCTTGGTCATGTTCCTTTTTATTAAGCCGAAATAACACAATTTGGTAAGTTCTATGTTGGGGTTTGTCTTCATTCTTAGGAAAATCTTATAATGCTTATCATTTTTCCTATATTGCATCACATCTATGAGTTCCTCTGACTGTATAAATTCCTCTCAGTATATACCTCAGAGTCTCATACTCTGTGTTGAATATCTCATTTACTACACTGTGTCTTTTCCTAGAAACCATCGCTCTGTGGGTTCTTTCGTGACCCAATAGTTTATTCGTATGCCTGTACTTTTATTTTAACTAAATACTGTACCATTCTTTGGCACTTACATATATACATATATATAAGATGGAGTCTGCACGTGGAGTGAAATTGATAAACGTGTAGTCTCCTGTATGCAATGTGTTCAAGTATGTGATTAAACTCAAGACATACGTTTCTCTTTCCAAATGATATTGTTATCTCTAGGTGTGCCTTCCAATACAAAATGTTTAACTCTGTGTTTAAGTTCGAATATTGAATTTCCTCCATCAAATAGTATTCAATCATTATTTAACTTTACTTATGATATTTGGTCTGCGTGTGCTATGGGACCTTTCAGAAGTCGATTATGTAGTTCTATGATTCAGTTGTTGATTTAATTTCTTGAAAGTTAAATGAGGAAAATTCGGTTACCACAACTAATGATGGGGCCCTTTTGTTTGCGAGGGTACCCATCATGAGTACTTTGACCTAGTTCTCCCTTCAATCTTAAGAATGAAACTCAACCGAACCATGAAAGGAAGGAAGACCTTAGTTTCATAAGTTAAGTAAAAGCTAGTGATTAGATTTGTGGTAGAATTTTATTTTCTGAGGTCATTCTGACAGTGATCCTCTTGATTAAAATAATATTGTTATTAATCTTAGATTCATGTTTTCTTGCAGGGATTTTCTTCCCTCAAAGTTTCCTGGGTTCAGGATGACACCGAAAACCAGAAAAGGTATTTGGGTTCTAATACAATGCTTAAGAGTGCTCACAAATGCAAGGAAGTAGAACGATTTTTGTCCTAGGTTATTATTTTCATGGAAAAATGTATATTCCCGACTCTTATAGTCGACTGAACATTTATCTCTGTAACCGTCTTTTAGAAGTTAATAGAAAAGGAAAATCTAGAGTCCCAAATAGGATTCTTAATATTTTAATACTTGTAAGTGATGGCATCTATAGAGCGTGAATGCATAATATTTACTAATGATCCGATTCTGGAATTTAGAACAAATTTCATGTGTCTTTATTTTTTTTAATGAATTTCTCCTCTATGTATCGTGCACAAAAACAAGCTCTTTGGTTTTTGAGGTACCTAGAATGTTATAATTCTTAGACTATTGTCACATGTAATGTCCCTTTCCAAATAGGAGCTCCAGAAAAGGAGGCTTAATGGTCTAAACCACCCCGTTAGACTATAGCCAGGGCCTTACCCACAGTTGGACTGGCAGGGGCCAAGGAGTAAGCGAGGTTTCTAGAGGTCACTCTAGTCACAGTGTTATAATGGAGAAGTGACATTGTTCTAACAAGGTTAACAGCGCTTTAGAAGTCATTGTATAGGAGCTAACAATGAAGTCAACAATGAATTAGGGGTTCCAACATTAGTTTAGGGTTTCAGCATGGATTTAGGGTTTTGGAAATCTAAAAAGGAAGGGTCAACGACCTAAATCATCATTATGGATGGGCTTGTCATTGAGGAGAGGGGTGCATCTCAGGAGAGATGGTTCATTGTATTCCAGGAGGAATACACCATTTGGTTGATTTAGGTGTTGAAAGACACCTAAGTCATAGGGAAAGTCATCAGTCTTCCATCATTATTAGTGCTTCCATATTTGGGTGTACCTTTTAGTTTGTATTTGTATTAAGGCTAGGAATCCTTTTGTCTTGCAGTCTTAGCCCGAGTGTTGTTATTTTATTAGAAGCCATGGTGCTTATTTATAATTCATTTCAAGATCCTTTGTATGTTGATCTAGTCAAGTATTATGAGTTTATTGAGTTGCATTACATTTTGTAATCCTGAGAGATATCATAATGCACAAACTTTCTTTGGAGTCCTTTGTCATGTTTATTATTTTGTATGATCATTTATATGCTGTAACAATGATTTGTATGATCATTTATATGCTGTAAACCTTTGATCCTACACACACATTAGCAGTGTTTCCTAGACTAGCCATGTCAGGAACATTACAGTGGTATCAAAGCTTTAGTCCTGCCAGCCTGTGACTAAAGACGATGAGTGCAGCAGAAGACCCAGAGGGTCGTGAACACGTAGGTGATGAATATGTCACTTACAACAGGCATCAGGAAAGAAGGCATAGGCCTGATTTTCCCCCTTTTCCTCCTAGCTCAGAGGAAGAGGAAGAGGCACACAGAGAAGTAGAGAGAAGGGCAGAGCATGAGTCTGAGCGCCAGGTAGAGAGGATGCTAGGAGACATATATGAGTGACCAGAGGGCAGTGGAAAGGCCCCCATAAATCCAGAGGTATATTTCATGCAGGTTATCAACGGTATGTTAGCTAGTCAATGGACCATGTCTCAGTCCTTGGTACAGGTGGTTGATAGATTGGCTAGAGTGGGCACCCCAGATACACAAGTCCTGCATGCAGCATAGGTGAACTTGGGAGCAGGCAGTAGACCCCAGTCACCCTCTCGCACATACACCTCTGTGAGTAGGATTCCCAGACCCTTGTTTCCTAGTTTCCAGGGGGCACCCCCGGTAGCAGCACTGCCACCAATAGCACATAGGCCACCCACTCATGTTGATGACATTGCAGAGTATAGGAGGGAGTACGCAGCATTGGGTCATGACTTCCATCAGGACATGACCTTAGTCGAGTACCATGGACTTAAACTCAGGAAACACCCCAGAGAGCCATAGAGGGGAGGACCACAACAGCAGCAGGGGCATAACCTTGATTTCATCTGAAAAGTTGGGAAACTCACCATCCCTTCTTTCGACAGATCGTCCAAATACACCGCCAGAGCTTGGGTAGAGAAGCTAGATATGTATTACAAGATCAACCAGATGACCGAGATAGAGGCCATCAATTTCGCGAGCTTACACTTGGAGGGTCAGGCACATGAGTGGTGGTATCATGGACTCGTGACATTGGGTCACAATCGCATCACCTCCTATAGGGAGTTTACAGATAGGCTCATGGATAGGTTTGACAGGAAGGATCCTAAGATACACTTCAGGGATCTAGCCTAGTTGAGACAAACTGGCATAGCAGAGGCATTCATCACAGAGTTTTAGCGGGTAGCTGTGGAAGTGACAGATATATTAGAACCCAGGATGATCATGTTATTCATAGAAGGACTCACAGAGCCTTTGAGAGGATGGGTGAAGGCATACAGGCCTCCCACTTTGCAGGATGCCATCCTTCGCACTCGATATCTGGTAGACTCAGTGCCAAAGACTAAAACTTTCTCCAAACCATTTGTGCCCCAGAGGGATCAAGACAGGAATCAATTCTAGAGAGAATGGAAGGGCAAGGAGAAGTTGGATGATGAGACTAGGCGAGAGCTTATGAGGAAGAAGCTTTGCTTTAGCTGCAGAGATCCTTGGGTCCCAGGACACAGGTGCATGGGCAAGGGAGAGATTCATTATATTTAGGTAGAAGTAGACAACGTGGATAGTGAGGAGGAGGATCAGGATAGTGGATCCACTAGTTCAGAAGAGGAGTCAGCACCAGCAAAGGAGAAACTTCCCCGTAGACCACCGACATCGGCAAGAGCCCATCCTCCAATAGTCCTACAACTGCCAGAGCAGGATAATAGGAGGAAACTAGAAAAGGGAGGAGTCATAGAAACCCTTTCTGGTGTTCCCAGGTATGATACCCTTCATATCAGAGGGATTATTCAGGGACAACAGGAAATCACCCTGATAGATGGTGGGGCCACCCACAACTTCATAGACACTTCACTAGTATCGATATGGGCACTTCAGACAGAGGAGTTTGAGGGGTTTGATGTTGTGGTAGCAGATGGCTATACAGTGGAGTGCCTAGACATAATTCCAAACTTGGAGATGGATTTAGGCAACTACACAGTGAGAGACACATTTTATGTGGTTGACCTATTGGACACATATGTGGTGTTAGGAGTTTAGTGGATGATTACCTTGGGAAAAATCACTACCAACTACCAAACCTTGGAAATGGGATTCAAAGATCAATATGGGAAGAAAGTTTTTCTAAGAGGTATGTCGACAGGAGCACCTAGGACAGTTTCAGCCAAGAGGATGGAGAGGATATTCAAACATGGGGAGTTAGCATATGTTGCAGAATGATTGATCACTACTCATAAGGATTCAAAAGATCGACAACAATACCACACAGAGATCAAGAATTTATTGGGATGACATCAACAGGTCTTTGAGGCAATCCCACTAGGGAGACCACCTGACAGGGGGTTTGATCACACCATTGAGTTAGAGGAGGGGGCCAAACCTATGATCACCACCCCCTATCATCATCCTAGGAGGTTCAAGGATGAGATAGAGAAGGCAATCAAGGAATTTTTGGCGATGGGACACATCAGACCGAGCAACAGCCCATTTGCTTCTTCAGTTGTCTTAGTTCTGA
>SNQJ01S0081396.1:18117-35531 GCA_010110895.2 Picea sitchensis
CTTGAGGATGTGCATTGATTACTGAGCCTTGAACAAGAAAACCATAAAAAACTGGCACCCTATCCCACACATTGACGAGTTGATGGATGAACTGCATGGGGCAGTTTTCTTCTCAAAAATTGATCTACGCTTTGGATATCACTAGATCAACATCTGAGAGCAGGACATAGAAAAGATGACATTTCAATGTCATTTTGGACACTTCGAGTTCCTAGTTATGCCATTTGGGCTAACCAATTCACCCACTACATTCCAGTCTTGCATGAAACATATATTCAGGGATCAATTAAGGAAATCAGTCTTGCTTTTCTTCGACGACATCTTGATCTATAGCCGGTCATGGAAACAACATATGAGGCACGTGGATGAGGTATTGAGCATCATGGAGGCACAATCATTATATGCCAAAGAGTCCAAGTGCTAGTTCGGTATGACAAAGATGATTTACTTAGGCCACATCATCAATGCACAGGGGGTACAGGTGCACCAAGAGAAGATCAGGGCCATTCTGGATTGGTCGATGCCCAAGAACATGACAGAATTGAGGAGCTTCTTTGGGATGTGCAACTATTACAGGCAGTTCGTCCGGGGTTTTTCTCAGCTTGGAGCACTGCTAACAGATCTTACCAAGCATGGGGCCTTCATAAGAATCGAGAAATCACAGGAAGCCTTTGATAACATGAAGGAAGTCATGGGCACTTGTCCAGTGTTGGCACTACCAGACTTCACCCTGCAATTTGTACTAGAGTGTGACACATCCGGCGAAGGGATCGGTGCACTTTTGATGCAGGGAGGACACCCCATTGTATTCGAGAGCCAGAAGCTTAGTTAACCTGAGAGGTTGTACTCCATTTATGACAAGGAAATGTTGGCAATCATGCATGCCTTGACCAAGTTCAAACAATATTTGGTGGGTAGCAAATTCGTGTTCAAGACCGATCACAATAGTTTGAAGTATTTCCTTGAGTAGAAGGACCTCAGTGAGCACCAACAGAAATGGGCGACGAAGGTACAGGCATTCGACTTTGACATAGAGCATGTCAAGGGGAAGAAGAACATTGTGGTCGATGCACTATCGAGGATACCTGCAACATGTTCTTTGATGGAGATTTCAGTAGATTGGAAATCCCACTTGTTAGTGTAATATTCCAAGAACAAGTTCGCTTGTAAGGTGATGGATGGGTAGATACAGAATGACCGGGTATAGTGTCATTGACGATGTCATATTTTACAAGGATAGAGTTTACTTGGTTCCAGATTCAGGGCTTAAGAAGAAAATCCTCACCACAGTTCATGATTCACCTCTAGCAGGCCATCAGGGGTTTTTCAAAACCTACAGACAGATCAGAGAGAGGTTCTCATGGAAGGGCCTCAAACAAGACATTATGAGACACATCAGTGAGTGTGTGACTTTCTAGAAGAACAAGTCAGAGCATGCTCTTCCAGTAGGGCTACTTCAGCCACTCCCCATTCTAGAGCAGAAATGGGAGAGTATATCTATGGACTTCATCACCAGTCTACCCAAGGTCCAGGGTAAGGACTGTATCTATGTAGTGGTCGAAATATTGACCAAGTTTTCTCTCTTCTACGCCATACCGACAGAGCACAGTGCAGTATAGGTAGCCAAGATTTTCTTTAAGGAGGTCTTCAGACTTCATTGGTTGCCAAAGAACATAAAATTAGGTGGCTTGAGGAGGCGATCAGGTTCATAGGGACATTTTGGAAGGTGGTGTTGTAGGTTAATTGGGGATAGAAGTTGACACTATAACCAACTATCGCTGTTTGCACCCTCTTTGTCACCATGGTGAGCAAATAAGAGGTGCAATACTTGATTGGGTCTTGCCAGGCATGACAGCTGTAGAGGAAAAGTTAGAAGAAAACAAAATATAAGCAAAAAGTAAACTAATACAAACTAAAATCAGGCATATGGATAAATAAATAACAAACAAAAATACCAATATCACCAATGTTTTGGGCTGATCTATTGATGAAATCAAGAACAATGAAGAAGACTAGGGTTCCTTCTTCCTCCCAAGGAAGGCTCTTTGACCCTCACAAGCTTTCTCTCCTTACAACAAGAAAATGAAAATGGTGGTGAAAGAACTCTATGCACACCCTCCCAATGGATAGGTGGATGGCTCAATGAAATGTACCAATGTGTTATTGTTGAGTGAGTCCTTCAAACAATCTAGGCATCATAACATTACATGAAATTCCTTGAGATAATGATGTTTCTTCATGGATTTTAGCGTGCATTGGGTGATTATGTAACTCCTTTGAAGTGAGAAAAGGGGCTCTTTAGGGCTTCATTAGGTCTTTGACCTGCCTACCTGCCAGTTGACTCAGATTTGAGGTCCAAATCGTGGATCTGATCCCATAAATTAGTTTGGGAAGTGGAGCCAATTCAATCTTGTGGTTTAGTAGTGCATGGAGTTTTCGCCAAGAAAGCGAAGCGCGCTCGTCTCGCATATCGCTCATGAGTACGTTCATTTCGCGCGTGTCGCAAACCACAAGCTTACCCTTCAATTTTTGGTTACTTTGTAGTAGATTGTGCTTTTGGAATCTTTGTGTAATTAATCTTGTACCATGAATGACTTCATTCTTGTTTTGGCGATGTTGAGTTCTTGTCGCCGTAATGAGACGAAATTTCGGTGATAACGGATGCTTACGATGGATGAGGTTAGGAGCATACATATAGGCGAAATCCATCAATGTTTCTTCTCTTGAGAATGTTGTTATGAGAGAGAGCAATAGTGGGATCGTTTAAAGCGATCCGTTGGAGAAAAAAGGCACCAGTAGGACCCGACCTTAAAGAGTTGACCAAAAATAAGCTATTGTACAAGCGGTAGGCATGCCCCATGCTCATGTTATGTAACTCTGAAAAAAGATATGGCCCGAAGTGTTGGTGTAGACAGCTGTAGCTCCCTCGGGGTAATAAAGGCAGAAGACAATTACGCAAAGGAACATACTCTGAACAATATTCAATGATCGCGGTAATAAGCAGCGATGATCACCGAGGGCATTGATGGCCCTACCAGATTCAGAGGTCTTGACGGAAATGATAAAAATAGCGCAAATAGTGGTAAGTAAGACCCGCCACCAACTGCGAGAAGTGGTAGCGCCGAATGTTATGGAGACCGCGTGTGAGGAGCAATGGTGTTCACCACAGTGCCATCGAAATCTCTCATTGAATGGAGAATGAGAATCCAGATACTGTCACCCTTCTGGAAAAATTGTGTTGATGTCGATAAAAGGGGGGACGCGACTCCCGAAGCAAAGGGCTTCGTGGAATCTGAAGTGAGGAAGTGGTAGAATACATGGACGAAGTCAAGAAGTGGGAAGACTCAAGACTTCCCTTGGTTGAGATGTATATAGAGATAAAATTAGCCTGTAGATGTAACAAGGTCGAGTGTCGGGGGATGACAAGACTAGTAATAAGTTGTGCCAGAGGCAGGAAAAAGTGAACAAAATTCCGGAGGGTAGAGGTAAAGTGATGCGTGGAGTAATCTGAAGATATGGACAATGTCGGCAAGGGTAGATGATAATGTCCTCCAACCAGGGTGACATGGGTTGCGTGGCCAAAAGAAGCAAAATTAATAGCCAGTGGTGACGACAAAAGAAAATGTAAAGGCTGGAAATAAAGGCGTTTTGTACAACAAATAATGAATAATTTAGGGGAGAAATGTACAAATACATAAATGGGTGCCCCATTGAAAGATGGCTTGGCCTTTTTTAGGGTGCAAGTTTGTGAAATATAATTGGTGGAGGGTGGGGGCTCCATTGGTGATTTTCTGTATGAAGTAGGTGAAATGAGGATAGGTTAGCAGATGGCGATTGTGGATGAAATGGAGGTTCATGATACTGCAGAGGTGAAGTCAAAAATAGAACCATGAAGAGACAATCTGGGAGTCCATATGGAAAGCTAGCGAAATGAGGGAGAAAGAGTATGTAGTTGATTCACGACATGATGAAAGACTATCGGGACTCCCCATCCCTAAAGGGTAATGAAGAACGACATGAGTTTCAAAAGTTCCAAAAGGTGCTATGAATAGGACAACTCATGTGGGTAATAATGCTCTAGGAGTAGCGATAGAAAGATGCAAATGGAGTGTAGATGCTTCTGGTCGGGAATGAGGATCCTAAAGGCCAATATCATTGTGATTGTGACTAGAAATGTAAATGCAATCTGGCGGGAGAGACTACATGCCGGTGTTGAATATATACCTGAAGGGATATATTCATCACTGGCATGTAGTCTGTCCCACTGAATTGCACTTACATAACAACCAAATACCCAAAGTGAACAATATCACGAGAAAATTAAGATATGAGCATGTATTTGATAAATGTGACAATGCGCGTTCGTACCTAGCCATGATATGAAAAAAGGTGCCCAGGGGGCTCAGGATGAAAGTGACCCAGGGACAACTATAATGTAGTGGCGGGATCGTCAGAGTGGCTGAAGACGGCTTTGAAAATGGACACCTTGGGCTCGGAATGGTGAGTGGAAGTTTGGCAAAAGGCATATATATGGCTGTAGGGCCCACATTTCCACCTCATTTGTACATGCTGCGATAGTGACTGGATGAGCATTTTTTCAGAGGAGATTTGGAGATTTATGGGAGGACGAGGCATTTGATTGGCGATTAGTGAGCTTTAGGTTATTGGTCTGATCATCCTTCATATAAATAGGTTTTCAATTTTAGGCGAAGTGTGTGTATAGAAGGGTTATCTGAGGGGTATTTAGAGTATGGGAGCCCACATGCCTTGAGTGGTCGGGAGAAAGCATACATGCCGCTATGTACCGACATGCATACGATGAGTGCAGTAGAAATTTAAAGGCGTGCCCGAGCGTGAGATGGTATCTGCGCATCGGTGCTGCGCTATAGAGTTTGTGGCCGATGTGTTTAATAAATGAACGGCGCGCATGAAGCCAGTAAATCGAACATGTGTGCATTGATGCACACTGATGGGAATAATACATCTTGGCGCATATAAGCGTGCACAATGTAATGAACGGATGCGCATGGAACGCTATTAGGAGCAAAGCAGCCTAGGAGGCAAGGTTTGAAGGGTAAAAAGCGAGTCTTTTTAATACTGTTGATGGTCGCATGAGCTGATATAGGGATCTTTGTTGGTTGGTGGCCAGCGGTGGCGATGCCGGTCGCGATTGGGGAGGCAGATGGCCTGAAAACAGATAGAAGATGCCGGTAATGGCGATGCCCACGATACGTCGCCCAATGCATTTGCACCCTCTTAGTCACCTTGGTGAAAATAGAGGTGCTTATGCCAGTTGGGTCTTCTTGACATGACGAAGCTTTGTAGAAAGAGTTAGAGAAGAAAAACAAAATTATAAGTAAGAATTAAACTAATGCAAACTAAAATCATGAGCATATGGATAAAGGAAATAGCAAACACAAAAGACCAATATCACGAATGTTTTTGAAATTTTGATCTATTGATGAAATCAAGAACAATGAAGAAAGGGACTATGAGTCCCTTCTTCCTCAAAGAGAGGGCTCTTGGACCCTCACAAGCTTGCTATCCTTACAACAAGAAAATGAAAATGGTGGTGAAAGAATTCCAAGAACATCCACTCAATGGATAGGTGAATGTCTCTATGAAATGATGCCAATGTGTCTTTACCAAGGATGGAGTCCTTAAAACAAAATAGGCAGCATAACATTACATGAAAATCCATGAAGAAACATCATTTTCTAAGAGCTTTTTATAGCATTGCATTGGGAGATTATGTAACTCCTTTGAAGTGTGAAAGGGGCTCTTTAGGGCTTAAATAGGTCTTTGACCAGCCTACCAAGCGGATTCATCTCAGATTTGAGGGTCAAATCAAATTAGGAGCTGATCCATAAGTGGTTGGGAGGTCGACCAATTCAATAAATGCCTTAGTTTAGCGAGGTGCGGCGGGTTTCGTAACAACGGCGCGTCGTCGCGCTATAAGCTCATGATGCGTTCACGATTTCCCGCGTAATAGCGCGCAAACACGTAAAGTGCCCTTCAATTTTTGGATTTGCTGGCATAATTGTTTGACCTTTTTGGAATCTTTGTGAAATTAATTGATTAACGTGAATGAATTCATTCTTTGTTGTTTTGATGATCTTTGAGTTCTTGTCGCCGTAGACGAGAAATTTGATGATAACAATCACTGCCCCTCAGCGGATGGGCATATTGAGATTTTCAACAAGTGGGTTGAAGGGAAATTGAGGAACTATGTAGGAGGACAACAAGAACATGGGTAAAGTGATGATGGTTACATTTAGGGAACATTGCTACAGCACCACCTTCCATGTGTCCATTATGGTATGACACCCTTAGAGCATTTGCGTGTATGATGCTCCCACTTTAAATGAACTTGGTCTTCGGGGCTTGAGGCTCCCAAGGCCAGAAAGTTGAATCATAAGTCGAGGAGATTTTCAAATTTTGAAAGAGGAAGACACAGTAGATCAGCAAACCAATAGAGATAAACACGGACAGGCACAGGAGAGAGTGCAACTTTGAGGTTGGAGATTTGGTTTCTTGAGACTCCAACCCTCTGAGCAGTCATCTACGAAGAAGAGTGGGGCCGAGAAGCGCAAGCCCAAATTTTATGGTCCTTACGAGATCATCTTGGCAGAGTACGAGGTTTATTATCGAGCTAAAACCTAGGGGCCAAGATTCATAACGTCTTCCACATGTGTCTTGCCTCAAAAAGGAAATGGGACAATTCATTAATGCATGGAGAGCTTCCCCTGTTGGATGAGGAGGAACAATTGGAATTAGTTCCGGAGGAGGTTTTGGAACTCCGAGAGTGGAAACTAAGGAGCAAGGTCATCATAGAGTGTTTGATAATATGGAGAGGGTTTCCAATAGAGGATGCTGCCGGTGAGTAGGTGTTGCAACACCCTAGGCTGGTATTGCTTGAGGACAAGCAATTTTAGGAAAGGAGGGCGTAATGTCCCTTTCCAAATGGGAGCTCTAGAAAAGGAGGCAATGGTCCTAAACCACCGGATTGGGCCATAGCGGGGCCAAGAGGGTAAACGGGGATTACTAGAGTCCTCTGATCACGGGTGTTATATTTGAAAGTGACATTGGGCACAATGGTTAACAATGCTTTTAAGTCATTGAGCTAAAAATAGAAGTCCTTGATGAATTAGGGTTTCAATAGTGATTTAGGGTTTCAACATGATTTAGGGTTTGGAAAGCTATAAAAGAAGGGACAACTGATTTAGGGTTTCAACATGATTTAGGGTTTTGGAAAGCTATAAAGGAAGGGTCAGCAACCTAATTCATCATTATGCAGATTATGACTTGTCATTGAGGAGAAGAGGTGCATCTCAGGAGAGATAGTTCAGTGTATTCCAGGAAGAAGACACCAGTTGGCTGATTTCGGTGTTGAAAGACACACCCTAGTCACCAGGAAGATCATCCATGTCTTCCATCATTCTTCAACAATGCTCCCATATTCTGTGTATTATCTTTTAGTTTCTTATTTGTATTCTGACTAAGATCCTTTTGTCTTTTGATCTAGCCGAGTGTTGTTATTTTATTTAGTCGTAGTTGCTTATTTATATTCCGGCTAAGATCCTTTGTATGTTGATCTAGTCGAGTATTGTCAGTTATTTAGCCGCATTCGACCATTTTGTAATCCAGAGAGATATCATAATACAAACTTTGCAGTCCTTTGTCGCGTTTATTATTTCTATGATCATTTATATGCTGTAAACCTTTGATCCTACACACACATTAGCAGTGTTTCATAGACTAGCCAAGTCAAGAACATTACATCGTAGTTATAAATATGGAAGATTCATTCAATTTTTCTCCTGATTCCCAATATGGATGGACTGGTGGTATGAGTCATTAGAATTTAAAGAAAACAATTATGAAAGACTCTGTATATAAATAGATCTCTCTATATAAACAGATCTATATATATATGTATGTCCCTGCCATATATATATATATATATATAAGGTCCAATAATACTTTTAGTACCTTAATTAGATTTTGTACAGTCTATTCTATTTATGATTTAAATATGTTTTCAGTATGTTATTTAGCATTTGTGCAGTCTATCCATTCTCTAAAATTAATTTTCTATACGTTTATAAAACATATAATTTTGGACTGTCGAAATAGGACTGACTTCATTTATCCCAGATATATCCTCTGGTATTAATCCCATCTTTTAGTTTCATTCATGATTTCGATACACATAAAATTTACTCAACGCATATGATTGGCTATAAGGGTTTATACTACAGTTTGTGTGATTACAACAATAATCTAATATACAGAACTAACTCTTCCATAATTAACCAGATGTACTCTTTCAACTATTATATCAAATAAAAGTAGCATTCACTCAGCAATTTAATCAATATAGATAATTCATTCAGAATTAGTTTTAGAGGTATTATGTCATCCCTTAAGTCAAACAACATTCGGTTAGATTTTAGTCCATCGCAATACTTCTATCCATAATTAAACAGATGCATTCTATTAGATATTAAATCATATAACATTCAGTTAGAGAAAGAGTAGGTTGACATATCTAAACAATTTTCGAACAACAAATGGAACAACCACGTTCCTCCCAACCATAGAACGGAACAACCAACTGTACTTGTTCCGCTCACCCCCTATCCTGACCAGAATCCATGAGGGAGAACTACAGAACTCCTCCTCAGCAATTGTCCTTCATTTTCAACAACTTCTCCTTGCCTCACACTCAAAAAACAATGTTCATAACAACAAGAGATCATTCTTCTTTTTCTAGCATACTAGGCATCGTCTTGCCTCCTCCCATATGATATATATCCAAAAGAAATTGTGCCTAGGTATTTTTTCCCTTGGGAATTTTCGCAGCTTTCCAAATCCCTAATTTCTAGGGGCTACCAATGGCCAAATTCCTGATTTTCCACTTGTCACATTCAACCTTGAGGTAGTTCCTTCATGTTCCCCTCTCATGGAGTCATGGTCAGCTGATTTTAACCTAGTTGTTCCATTTGTCCATCAACAATAAATATAAAATATTTTTTTTCATACAAGTGTCATAGTCAAATAGTTAGTTGGGTCAAATAATATCTCTACCCAACACTCATAATCATCAATTACAATTAACTAAATTCGAAATTCGTAATTTCCATAAATGGAAATAATTTTCCAATTTTGAATTTACTAAAAACGAAAATAATTTCCTAAGAAAATTTCATATTTAAAAATAATTTATTTTTGGGGATGTTACAACTATCTTTTCTGTGTCTAATACCCATTTTAAACTGCACCTGGTACTTGGACCCTTTTCCATATGATGCTAGTGAGAGTTGTGAGGCAATGGGTTGTCATAATACAATTTCAATCAGCTCTCGTTCACCAAACCTTCCTTCCATTCTCCATTCAAAGTCTTCAATTGCACAACTCCTCCTTCTGTATCATAGGAAATCTCATATGGCCCAAGACAATGCGTTCTGAACCTTCCTGGATGCTTCATGAACTTACTATCATATACCAGAACCAAATTGCCTTGCTTAAATGCCTTCTTCTTGATGTGTCTGTCATGGTAGGCCTTTTCTCTTTCCTTCTGTACCTGCTGATGGAATCCTGCAATAAATCTATCCTCTTCTAGTTCGACCAACTGCGCGAGCCTCTCTTGAACAATGTCAGTGTCATCCATATCTGTAAAGGTTGCGATTCTTAAGCTTGAAACCAAATATTCCATCGAGACAACTACTTCTAGACCGTAATCCAACTTAAAGGGAGTCTGCATGGTTATCTTCTTGCAAGTGGTTATGTAGGCCCATAGTACTACTGGTACTCTTAAATCCCAGTCATCCCTGTTCTTACTGCAAATATTCGTCAACGTTGTCTCCAAAATCTTGTTGAATGCTTCAACTGTCCTGTTTTCTTGTCGATGGTAGGGTGTGCTCTTCTGATGATGGACTGCAAATTCCTCAGTCAAGGCTTCAATGTTCTTATTGATGAAATGTGTTCCTTTATCACTCATAAGAATATTCGGGCATCCAAACCTCGTTATGATGTCATGAAATATGAAGCGTGCAACTATAGTTGCACTACAGTCCCTAACTTCTCTTGCTTCGACCCATTTGGTCAAGTACTCTGTCACAGTGAATCGTGATTATGTATCTACTCCTGTGAGCTTACTTGGTGGGCTTATAGGTCCCACGAAGTCAATGGTCCATTTCTCAAATGCTTGTAGGGTCAACTACAATGATAAAGGAATTTCATCTCTTTTTGATACTTTCCCAACTCTTTGGCATACATTACAGGCTTTGTAATAGTCATTAGCATCTTTGTGTAAGGTAAGCCACCATAGGCCATCTCTAAGAACCTTTTGCACTGTTTCTTTCCCTGTGTAGTTTCCTCCTGCGATTCCTTCATGAGCTTCTGCAAGGATAAATGATTGCTTTGTCTCCATAACACACCTCCTCAATATCTCACCAGGCCCCATATTGTATAGTTTTCCAACTATAAGTGAAAATTTTGCAGCGCGCACTACCAATTGCTTATTTTGGGTGATTGTATATTCACTAGGTGCCATTCCTGTTGACAAGAACTAGACTATCTCCATGAATTGGTCATCAATATTTCTAATGGACAATAACTGTGCATCCAACAGTGTATACTCCAAACTAGTAGGATCTTCTCCATGTTCTAACCTCAATAAGTGGTCGGGACCTTTGTTCATTCTTTCTAGCTTAACCACAATCTTGAAATCATATTCCTGAAATAGAAGAAGCCATCTGCATATTCTCCCCCCCAACACTGGTTTTTTGACTAGGTATTTCAACATGGAGTGATCAGTAAACATTTTAAAGTGTCCTCCCAACAACTAGTGGCGAAACTTCTGCAACACATACACCATGGCTAACCCTTCTCTCTCAGTGGTGGTGTAATAAATTTTAGTTGTTGATAGTTTCCTGCTATCAAAGGCTAACAGGTGGTCAATTTCTCTAGCTCCTGGTTGTGATAACACATATCCTAATGCAATAGAATATGCATCGACATGTACGTGAAATTCCTTGCTCCAATCTGGGAAAACCAGAATAGGCACAGTAACCATTTTCTGTTTCAGTGTGTTGAAGCTCTGCTGGCATTCTTCTATCTAATGAAATTCACAGTCTTTTTTCAAAATCTTCTCCATGGGTGTTGTGATCTATGCATAGACTTTAATGAACTTCCTATAATATCCAGTGTGTCCCAGCGCAGTGCACATCTATTTGACTGAAGTAGGAGGGGGAAGGTCAACTATAATAGCAATCTTAGATGGGTCTACTAGCAGTCCCTTCTTACACACAATATGACCTAACAATATTCCAAAGGGTGAAAAGAAGATGCACTTCTTCAGGTTCAAGGAAATTTGAAACTGCCTGCACTTATCCAACATTAATATTAAACATTCAATATGATTTTGTAATAATCTAAAAACAGTCCAATCATCAAAATATGCTTCCAAGAATTTATGTAAAAACTCCTTGAACGCTTCAACCGCCACCTTGGAAAATATGGCTGGGGAATTAGTCAATACAAATGACATCACTATATACTGGTAGGATCCTCATTCTGTTGCAAAGGTGGTCTTATGGTGATCTTCCTTGGCAATCCAGATCTGATGGTATCCTAAAAATCATCTGTAAAAGAATATACCTCATGTCCTCCTACATTATCTAACACTTCATTAGTAAATGGTGTAGGGAATGGGTCATGCAAAAATGCATCATTCATCTTCCTGAGATATAAAAAGATCTTGATTTCTCCTATCTTTTTATCCTGCACCACCATAGGGATAATCCACTCTAACTCTTCAACAGGTTCTATGATTCTTGATTCCAACATTATGTCAAGTTCAATCTTCACTTTCTCTTTATAATTGAGATTCAATATGCAGGGTCTCTTCTTGACTGGACTTGCATCTGGTTTCAAAGGGATCCTCATCTCTCCCATGGTCCCTTTAATTCCATTCATATTAGTGAAATTGGTTGGAAACAAGTCTTGATATTCATGCAGTAACTCTGTGATCTTGTCAATAGTGGTAGCATCCCAATAATCTCCAACATTTGCAAGCTTCGATGTTTTCTCTGTTCTAATATTAACTTTCTTGATCTTGATCGGCTATCCAATGAGAGGTAGTTCGACTCCTGGTCCTTCTATGTCTCTCTATCCTTCTATTTCAGCGATGTTCAGCTTCCGAGGATCATCATCTTCGTCAGCATTGATATTGTAATAGCCTTGCAGTTTTTGGAGAGGCACAGTCCATTCGTCCTCTTCTTGTTCCAAAGGGAGGCTAGGTGTGTCCTCAAATAATCTATAATTCTTGATATACTATAGGATATTGGCTTTCAAATAAAAAGGTAGTTACAAAGTTCTGAGTCGTACCTTTCCAATCTACAGTGACGAGGCATAGTTCTTCTTACAGGTACTAATTGATAGGGGTTGTGTCCAGTGTGTTGATGAATTTGTGCTGCCACTGCTCTTGAGGAATGTTTCTCCAAGCTTCCTCACAACGTCGCACATGGTCCTTCAGACAACTTCAACCTGTTTACCTAACTTCATGACCTTCTACTTGCTCTGAAAACCATGTTGTTATCAAAGTGCGACATTGTATCCAGTCTGTAATGTTGTTTTTGTGTGTCCCCCACCATCTTGTTGAGGTTTCTTTCAGGGCCTCATCCATTGCCAAAAATCTTTGTTGTATTGGTACAATTCCTTCAAATTCCAACAAGAAAGCTTCTAAATGTTTTAGAACATCAAAGGTGGGCAAGTTACTTACTGTTGTGTCGATCCAACAAACTTCTCCAGTTAATCTAGAACATATCCTTGTAGATAATTCATACATTTTTTTTGCCAGTTCTCCAGTGCTTCTTCTGAATCTGATGAACATGCACTGTCAATTATCCAACTTAGGTTCCCTTCCACCGTAGGATTAATGTGATCATGTTGTCTGGCTATTAATTTGTATGTGTTTTCTAGTTCATATGTGCGGTCTTCTTCCCTGATGGGTTCTGTGTATATCTAACCTTCATCGAGATCTAAAGGTAAAATGATTGTAAGGAAATCTCCTTCAAACATTATTCTTATTTTCTTTAAATCAACCACAATGGACTTATTGAAATCCCAATCAATTCCTAACAATGTAGGGTAAGGATAACTATCATCAACTATCTCAATCACCTCGAAGTCTGCAAACATCCTTACTCCGTCGATGTCCACTAGGACATGTTCCAATCTTCCAAAGGGGCTTACATATTGCTGATTAGCCATCCTAAGACTGATAGGGGAGTAGATAAACTTAGGTTTTCCCATCAGTTCCCAGGTCTGCTTCGTCATGACATTAACCTCCGACCCTAAGTCGAGGACTACATAGTCTATATCATACTCTCCAATTTGAGCATTCAAGTGTAGTTCCTTATTTGTCCTTCTCTTTTTAGAGACTTGTTGCATTGCTCTATTTAACAAGGGATCTATCTTTCCTAATTCGTACTGTTTGATTATGTTTTGTAGCTCTTGTACAATGCTTTCATCCTGAATCAACATAATACAAGTATATAATAATTCCATGGTCTTTCTTACCTATTTTCCTTCTCCTGACATAGAATATTGGTTGAATGCCAGAGGCATTCCACATTCTCTTACTTCTGGTTGTGTCTTCGATGAAGAACCTTGGTCTCTCCCAAATTATTTTCTTACCTCCTCAAATATTTGTTTTTCTTTATTTGCATCAAAAACTCGTGTCTTCACTGCAACTTTCTTGACCCCTTATTCTTCTATAATATTTCCTTGGGTTGCTCTGTCTTCTCCTGTAACAGTGCCCCATATTGTGATAACAGTGACTTTAGGGTCCTCTCCACAAATTTCAGTGTATATTAGTTTCACTTACGGGTTCTGTTGAGGTCCTCATCTCTCCTAAAGTTTGGCTAGCAGCATAGGACAATCTTCGATGACATGTTTGAATGAGCTACAATAGATGCAAGTGGTACAAGGGTTATGAAAGTCCCTTTCTAAGTGTCTTAGCTGTGCGCAATTGTAACAAATGATTTGTCCTCGGCCTCGACCCATACCTACTCGTATTCCTCTTCCTCTGAATCACCACGAGGGTTGAATTTTCCTCTTCTTGGAGAATTATACTATGCAGTGGTTCCTTCTTTTTGTACTTCACCTTGAATTTTGTATACATCCCTTGACCTTTAATGCATGAGGTCATAATATCTACAATCCCTTTCATCATGTCCTACCGACTTATAGAATGTGAAATATAGATTTGTGGGTGTCTGGACATATTTTTGCAAATAATAACATTCACCAGGGCGATGTCGATTTCTACATACCTAGAACCAGGGTAGGGTAGCTTGCTTCAATGGACTCGGAGCTCCAGAGACCAAGTATTCATGAAATAAGGGACAATGTTCCTTTTCATGGACTTCTGATTTGTATCTGATACACCATATGTCTTCTGTTTTATATTTCCCCTTGTCTTTCTTCATATCTTCGACCTGTAGAGATAAACTAGTTAGTTGAATCAAGATTTGACTCATACCTGAGCTGGATTCTCCCATGGGGGTTGATTATAACTTCATGGTGATATCCAAAACCTCAGCCTGTGAAGCAATCTTTTGTTGCATTAGAGTAAATCTGATGTGTGGTAAGAGGGCAGCAATGAACCATTCCTTGTTCTACTCATCTGGGATATGAAAACTGAAATGGCATGTCAAGGTCTTAAACCTCTTATCAAAATCCCACAAAGGTTCAACTATTCTCTGTTTGATTTATTTTAGCTCTGTAATGCACTGCGACTCTGACTTAGGTTTCTTGAATTCATAAATTAGCGCAGTCTTAATGGCATTCAACGATTTCAGTGCAGTTCCTTGGACAAATTTCATATACTCGCTCAGTGCACTATCTCTTAGGGTATTACTGATTTGAGCTCATTTAACAGCTTCGTCGGTGATATTATTAATACTCCATAAAAATTCACATAATAACCAGTGTTGATTAGGATCTTCAGATCCATCTCCTCTAAAGGTGGGTAACCTCTTCTCATATGCCATAGATCTTCCTAGGTTTCCTGACTGAATATGTGGTGGACTACTAGTGACAGTGATCAGAGTGCTCTGGTGACTCTGATTACTCTGATTTCTTAATGTTGCTGAAAAAATAGGAGGAATAATAGTACTTACTTAAATAGTCGACGTGGTTCTTGGAGTTTCTGGATCTTCCTGGCGAGGTTCTTCAGCTTTCCCTTCCTCTACCCTAGAAGATTCTAAATGATCTTCATCTGTCAGATCTGCCTCTTCTCCACTGTAGAAACCCTCCTCCTCGTAGGTCTGCTTAAATAGGTTCACAAGAGGGACTTCTATGAACACTCTCCCACTACGTGTATGTCCAGCCTCTGTGTCATTGTCACTGTCCGAGTTCTTGAACATTAGCCTTTTCCAATCCGACCAACTACTATATCTTCAAGATGTTCTTCTCATGCAATAACATCTTGATCTTCAACTTCAAAAAGTGTAGAAAGTTTCCTTTGGGTCCCTTAAAGAAATACCTCTCAGCTTGGGTATATGACTCTACTCTGTCAACAACAAACTCAGTGATATACCCTCTAATGGTACTATCGAACCAGTGATCTACTTATTTTGACACAACGTTATCAAATATCTTGACCTTCTTTATTAGTGTCGACGTCCAAACCACAGGTGGTCTAGATATGATCTCAAATTGGGTGTCTGCTAACCTAGCTAGCCACTCGTATAAATCCTGATGAATTCCTCCAAAGAAAATCTCGTGTATATTGGTAAAGACATATCTTCCCAACCAATCCTATGTACTAAGATTAGGGTTCTTGTTATGGGCTTCAGCGAAGTCATTTTCTTGATCTTCTATCCACTTCTGAATCTTTATATTCGATGTAAACCACCTTGACATTCCCTCAGAAAGATTCTTGTCTTAGCAACAGAACCATTTGTTGGCACAAGGGCAGATCCAGGGTTCAGATCCAAGAGTGCACCAACAAGCCCTAACTACTGGCCCTTTCAGAAACACCTATGAGGCATATGCGGTCTCACTTGAAGTAGCAATAGGGGGTTGCAGGACATGGGTGTCTACAACTAGAGGAAATGCAAAATGGATTCAAAGCAACTACACACAGTAACCTAGTATTCTTTATCTTCATTAGGCCTACTACACAAGTTATATATTAGATCTAACACAATAGCAGCATATCAAATGATAAAGAGCCTAGCATCAATCACACATAACAAAAGATATACATGGTTCACCCTCTCTCTACGGTTAGGCCCACAGAACTGTGCTTTATAATATGTTAAGATGAAAGCATACAATTCTTCTCTACGCTCTTAGCTTGCATATCTCTCTCTCTCTTCCCCTCTCCTTCCTCCATGCGCACCCAACCATAGGTTTGATCTTCGCACCCAATTGAAGATATTACAATACAAAAGGCCCTCACACCAACACTTCTCTCTCACACAGTAGTACTCACTCAATCCCAAAATAACAATGAAGTCTCAACCAACTTAACAACAACCCATCCTAGGTCCTTTAGACCTTTATTTATACATTACAATAGCTCTCAGACATCCTTAGGTTGAAACCTAAGTGTCAAAACCCTAGATACCAAAACCCTAGGTCAACTTGACCCACATTTTCAGGGCTTCGCCAGCCTGTCTTTCCTTCCTTCTCGCGCGGTGCTCCAAAGAATCCAACAATGGATTTTTCTGCTTGCTGAGTTGTCCATGATCCATCTTCCTTGCTGATATGTCCATCCTTGATCTCCTCGTCCAATGAATTTCTTTCTCTTACTTCGCACCGTGTTTTCTGCTCTTCTTCTCACTTCGACCCAGTATCAGTCACCGTGTCTTCTGCACAGTTCACATTCCAACTTTTCTTTCTTAATCTTCACTTACTTCCATACCCAAGGGCCAACAATATCCTTTCTATCACTCACTACTACATATGGGCAGATTATTCCACGAAAATTTTCCACGCTTCAACTACTTTCATATTTTATTTAAACAGGGCGGGATTTTTGTCGATATTGCCACAAAAGTTCGTTACAATATCGACGAAAATCTTATTTAAATCTAGTCGGGATTTTCATCGCTATAGTGACTAACTTTCATGGCAATAGCGACACAATTTTTTCCTATCTCATTGGTCGGTGTTAACAGCTAGTTGACTATTTTATCTATATATATGTGACTTTAAGAGACTTTGCGACACAATTGCTATAGTTGCGACACTATTCTTGGCTTTTGTTTGAGCTGTTTATTTTTTCCGTCACCCACCGGTTGAACAAATCCAATTCTCGATCTACATAGCTCATATTTTGAACTTGCAAGGTTAGTATGTTATTTTTTATTGATGTACTCATTTAACTTGTAATT
>SNQJ01S0081398.1:35458-56098 GCA_010110895.2 Picea sitchensis
CTTCCACATCCACATCCTCTTTTATTTCTTTCTCCTCTGGAAGAATCATGTGGTTTACTCTTGTCTTTCTAAGCAAGGTAAACAGTCTCACCAGTTGAAGGAGTTGACTTCTTTCCAAAGGCTTTCTCGCATCCTGCAACTTTCTCCACTAGCTTGTCAAATGTGATGGATTTCATTTGACCACTTGCTTGCAAGGATTCAAGGTAGTGAGAATATGTAGGGTAGAGGGCCTTAATGAAGGTTGCGAGAGGGTGATCAATATTCACTCCTATGGCTTCAATGTCATGCATTATGGCTTTGATTTTTGAAGCTAAATTCATAGGGTCATCATTCTTCAACTCTAGGTTGAAGAGCTTCAACATTAGTTGTGTGAGTTCTAGTTCAGAGTGTGTGGCATACAAGTCATTCAATCTCTTCAAGGCACCATAAGAATCATTAATAGAAGCAATATGACAGCTCACCTCCTCACTTACTGTCATAGAGATTATAGCGTATGGCTTCTGGTCTTTGTCTTCCCATATTTCACGTTCTTTGTTTCACGTCGAAATGGTTGGTCTGCTACTCTTCAACTGTGATTTTGAGGCAACAAATTCAAAGTCTAATTATGTTTCTTATTCAATGATTTTGTTTCTTTCAAGGACTATTCCTGCGTCGCAAATCCATTTCCATAGGTCATTGAAGATCAATGCGATTTTGATCTTCCTGTACCATTATTTGTAGTTCTCCTTGTTGGTCAGCACCACACTGAAAATGGAGATGAGAGAATACATTGTCGTATTCCTTCACACACACATTAGCAAATGAAAATATAATGAAACTGCACCAATTAAATCAAAAGTGTCTTACTACTACAACAAGAATACAATGTTATTGTATCAATAATACGTGTTGTTCCATATTCTCCTTCGTTGTAATGATACAAGATCGTTGCCCCATAGGAAACGAATCTCCTAAAAACTTTATCCAATCCAGTAATCAAAGAAATAATTGGACATAGCTTGTGATAATGTCTTGGTATACAATCATCCTTACACATTGATTATGTCGAATCCCCTTTGGTGTGATGAAAAAAATAGCAGTCAACCTGTACATTTCAAATGCTATCAAATTTTGTTGAGATTCTAGGGTTTACCAAACAACAACCAACAACAGGTTGAGATTCTAGGGTTTACTGATATGAAAATGAGAGGTTTTACTAACAAACTTTGCAAGTTAAGTTTATGTACTTTATGCATCGGATCGATAAGAATGCGAAACACATAAGCTTTAAAAATTGTTGTGGAACAACAATTATGAAGTGTGGAATTTAAAGAAGAATATAAATTGCAGAATAAAGAGAATAGCAACAGAAATAAACAAGAGAGAAATAGACATGATTGTTAACGGAGTTCACCCAATGATGGCTACGTCTTCAGATCCCACTTCCAGTGGTGACCACTTTATTGCTCTCTCCAAATGCTCATTACATCAATAAGAAGCTTGCAATTTGCTACAAAAACTTTCTAATTTGTTACATACATGATATCCATAAACAAATCTGCACTTCTCTCAAAGAGACTCAATAACCTTTACAAAAATTCCCCCTTACATTGGAAAAATACCCTTACTTAAATAGCAAAAGTGTCATAACTAAATTGATTTAAGATCCAACTTTGATGGGTTTTAAAATATTTGGTTAACCATAAAAATGGTCCATAATCCCCAAAAATATTACAATATCCACCAAAATAGACTTATCCACCTTTATGGGATAATACTAATCCAAAAATATGGATTTAACCCTCTTTAATAAACTTTAAATGAGGATAAAATATTCGAATAATAGCAAATGGATATATGTCATATCCTCTTTTTCATGTGATATGCATTTGTTTGTTTAACTTTATGGCATAAAATAAAAGTAGTTGGTTTCCATGCCATATGGCATATTACAATACCCATTCTAATCCATATATTCGTGCATTTTCTTTTTGGTTTGATTTATTTGTTTGACCAACATTAATTCCAAATGGCATTTAATCATCCCATAACTCCCGTGGATATAAACATCATATCCCAAATCGAATCTTGGAGTAGTTGGTAGGCACGGGGATTTAGGTGCTAAATCTTCAACATGTCTCTTTTTCAAGTGAATGCCGACTACAAAACAAGTTTTGCGTGTAGCTCGGTCGGTTGGCGCTCTAGTTGTAAATTGTTGTGTTGAATGAGGTCTAGATTTCACTTCCCCCGGACGAGGAATAGATCCAATTTTAAACTCTCTGCCTATTTGCTCTAATTAGGGTGCCACGTGGCGCTGTCTGGTTGGACCGTCCAGCCAACTCACTCGCACAATGATCTGCCAACTCGACTGCCTAGTATGCTACTACCACATGTCTGCGACTGCCACGTCACCTTTAACTGTTGACTTTTCCCAGTTTAGAAAAAACTTCAGACTGCGCAACTTTTGCATACGGACTCGGATTTTCGATTTGTTTACGCCACCGGAAAGCTTACGATGAGCACTTCACGATGGTGTAGATTTCATGAGCATTGGAGAACTTAGATTTTTGAGCATTTTAGATCCTCCTGGATCATTTACAAACAACAACGACCACAACCATTGTGCATGGAGATAAGTGGACGAGGGCATATTGTGGGTTCGCGTCCCACCGGAAGTGCCAGTGTTCTTGCAATGTTTTGCCAAAGGCTTTGAGTCGAATGCAGTGATATGGGCGAGGATTCAAATGATTAAGCAAGTCAGGCAGTGAGATGAGCATGGAGTCGAGGAGTTGAGGTTGAATGAATAACATCGAACTATCTGAATGCAGTAAGTCTAGCAAAGGTTTTGAGGGCATAACTTGGGTCGAGGTGAGGTACCAAGAAGACTACGCAAATCCTATCAATACTAACAGTTGCAGAAGTGGTGAGTCAAGGAAAAAAATTGAAGAGAGTGACACAACAATTATGGTTTAGGAATAAGTAGTTATGGTTTACTTCATGGTTGAAGGAGGCAAATGGACTGAGGGATAACCAAAGAATCGAATCGGTTAGACTAGAACATAGAAGAACTGGTAGGCATGTAATCGACTTTTTTTGCACCCTATGGGAAAGGAAACGCCAAGAGAAATCATGGAGTTGGACCAGTCTTTGATACCACTATCAAGCGAGGACTGAGCAGAAAACATAACACCACAGATGATTATTGCATTCGCTTGAAGCTCAATAAATATACAAATGTGATTGTTGGTCTTCTCCAACGTATAACTTTTCCTATCACCTACGACTCTTCATATGTATATTATTGTTACAAAAACGCAATCCCAAGGATTACGTGTCCAACAGTTAAAAAATAAACCAAACATATGAAAGCATCTTGAAGAATATCAATAATTAATAAACATTGTAAACAACTATAACATCATTGATTTACATCAAATGAACAAGACTGCAATATGCAGAACCTAATGTGAAGAACCACAAGGGATAGCATGGCTTTCACTTTCAATTTGCTTTTGATCTATAATTGATAGGCTTATGGCCCATCTATCTCATTAACATAGAGTCTCTACAAAATTAAATACATAAAAGTCTCTGCAATTACTCTGTTAATGTTCATATCAAAGCTTCTTTATTAGGGTCCTAACCTCCCTAGCCCCTAAAGTAGATAGAATGTCATGTATTGTTATGTAATAAAGGCCATCATTAATAAATAAGGCCTATGTAATAGTGAGAACACAACTATTGTAGGAAGGCTTACTAGAAGGGTCCGCCTACTAGAAATCCCTTCTCTATAAGGTTCTTAAGAGGACATAAGTAGTCTATATAGAGGTAGAAAGCATTATAAAACATGTCTTGTGGAATCATTTGTAATTTGAGCTTTTTTCTATTGGAGGTTGCACCCTCGAAGAGACCAGTGAACAATGTTTCCATATTAATAAAGGTATCATATATTGTTATTGTGTCCATTGTTCTGTTTTTTTTTGCTAAATATATTGATGATATTTGTGCTAAATATTTCTATTTGGTACCTTACAAGTGGTATCTGAGCGCTTTTCACAACAATTTTTTAGAAAAAAAATAATGTATTCAAGCTAGAGACGTGTTTTGAAGTCTATAAAGAACCATAGTGATATGTCGTTAAGCGGGTAACATTACAGTTGGGGAAGAATACACGCAGGAACCACACATAGTTTCACCTTGTTGGAAACCCATGTCAGTACCCCTTCGAGTAGTACCACATAAGACAACACTTGTACACAAAATTTCACTTCCAAGTACCTTCGGTTATATTGAAAGTCCTATAGGTATCCTGAAACCATCCATACATCAACCACACAATCATCAGTGGCAACAATAATAACACTCGTGAAGAATACTCTCGCGCACCTAGGTAATCAGGTAGTATGACTAAGGGTACAGTCGACCCTCCTTTATTAGAGCTATGAGATATTGGGTGCAAGTACTATTGTTGAACCCCGCAAGTATATCAGAGAGTTATAACACATGGAAATCCCTTGTCCTTAGAACCTTCAAAATCCTACTCCTTGCTTCCATTCCTGAAAAGGTATTGAACTTTGGCACATTCAATTCTGGAAAAACCTACTCCTTGCATTTAGACTACGAAATTCCTACACAATCTTCAATATTCATAATTTGGGCATTATGTTTGTGCATTATTATTCAGGAAAGAGTATAACTCCGCAGAAGTAAAAAAATAAAGACTATAAGTAGTCCCACTGGCACCCTTATTTGGGACATGTCTCAATAGATTCCTCACATTGTGTTGATCACAGTGGTACCCCTCTTTCATAACCCTTTTTTTTGTGAACTCACCTACCCACCCACCCAGTTACTACCCTCTTATCTCCCCGGTCCAGAAAGATGCATTGTTCGCCTTCAGACAACTCTCAAGTAAGCATTTATGTGTGGACCCACTCGCCCCCTTCCATTACTCACCTATCACTCTTACTTGTGCACCCTCCCCATATGGAAAATCACAACCACATGACTTCCCTCGAAAATTCCTTTACCAACTTCCGAGACCAATTCAAAGCAACTCAAATTCAAACTAATCAAAGTTTGACTCAAATTGATTCCAACATTGCTACCCTTAATTCCAAGCTCGTTGAACTCAACCACCTCACTGCCCAAATGAATTATGTAATAGCATTTATTAATCAATTCAAGGGCCCTGACTTCTTGGAGCAACCTTTACACCAATAGGGAGTTGAATCATCTCATTCCATGGCTTTTCATTGTAACTCCTTTGTTCATGATCAATGTCTTCCTAAATTGGAGGTGAATAAATTTCATGGCTCAAACCCCATTGGTTGGGTCGCTCAAATGGAACATTATTTCTCATTGCATGGCATCATTGATGACTTAATGAAACTTCATGTCGATGTCCTTTATTTAGACCCATAGCGTTGGAAATGGTGTAAAAATTCTCAATTAGGTTTATATTTCTTCTGTTGGACATGTGTTATATTCTTTACATGACCAAACCTAGTGTTTACATTATGCGAGGCGCGCGGGGGTCACAGGGGGGTGGAGGCCTCCATGCGTGGGATTTAGGGGAAACACCCCCAAAAATTGTTTTTGGAAGTTTTTTGCATCCATTTTTAGCAATTTTTCGACACATTGTTTTCATCGATGGTTTTTCTAATTACGGTTAAGAGATTAGGGTTGTTGACTAATCCAGGTCAATGTATTAGGGATTTTCGATGCCATGAGATCCTATATATATTATATTATAAACAATGAAGAATATGATGAATAAAAGATTTAGAGGTGTGGCTCTAAACAGGTTGTTGGTTTTCCCGAATTGGGTTTCCAGGGTAAAATCTTCGTGTAATGTGTGTGTGGTGCCATTGTATCTTTTTTGTTTTTATTAAGAATCCAATTGCAATAATTTATTGTACAAGGTTAAAATATGCATTTGGTATCATAGCAGTTCTTGGCTTCAGGGGGACACCTTTGTGGCTAAGGGTTTGTCTTGGGGATAAACCTTGTTATAGTGGGAGCTTTGTGGTATCAATCCTTCAGATGAAAAGAAATGGTGATCAGTTAGAAAATAGAGATCAAGAAATTTAATGGGAAAATTTTTGAGTCATGGAAGTTCAACATGGAAGATTTGTTGGTCGAAAAATATCAGTGGATCGTTGTGGATCCGGGTACTGCACCTACAGGAATGCCAATAGAAGACTGGGCAAAGTTGGATCAGAAGATGAAGAGCACAATCTGGTTGTGTCTCTTAGATTCAATATTACAAAATGTGTCTAGGGAAGCTACATCCAAGGCATTATGGGAGAAGTTAGGGGCTTTGTATCATTCTAAGTCCCTTGTAAACAAACTATTCATGCCGAAGAAGTTGTACAACCTGAGCAAGAAAGATGGAGACTAAGTGACAGAGCATTTGACTGCCTTCATACTGTGGTAAGTCAGTTATTGTCCGTTGATATTAATATTTCTGATGAAGATAAGTCTATCAGTTTATTTTTCTCTTTACCAGACTCGTGGGATAGTATGTTTGTGGCCATAGGTAATAATTCAACTACTTTAACCTTCGATGATGTGGTCTCATCCTTGTCGGAGGARGAGATGAAGTGGAAAAATATGGAAAGCCAAAGCACATATGTCTTATTTACAAGAGGACACTCCCAGGAAAGAAATAGATCTAAGTCCTCAAGTGGGAGATATAAACCTAAGGGAATATATAAATCTCCCAGAAAATTTGTGAAGGTATGTTGGAGATGTGGAAAAGAAGGGCACGACAAGAAAACAATGTAGATCCAAAAGTGTTGAGATAGGGAAGGGATCTGATGATGCTCCTTCTACATAAGCAAAAACCTCTGCGGATGAAGGAGGGGATGTGTACTTGGCTTCTTCAAGCACACTTAAAGATCATGAGGCATGGTTGGTTGACTCAGGTGCATCATTTCATATGATTCCCCACATGGAGTGGTTATGAGAATATAAAAGGTATGATGGAGGTGATGTTTTTCTACGAGATGACTCAACAACCAAAATCATAGGATGAGAAAAAGTCAAGTCGAAGCTCATGGATGGAAGGATCAGAACACTCCCTAGTGTTATGCACATCCCAGGATTGGCCAAAAATTTGATTTTTGTAAGAAAAATGGACGATGCAAGGGTAAAAATAAGGTTTGAGAAAGAAACATGCAAGATGATTCGAGGAGCAATGGTGTTACTGAAGGGAGTTTGGTTTGGAACTCTATATAAGCTATAGGGAAGCATTATTAGTGATGGGTGCAATAGTTTCATTGTTCTTGAGAATGGAATTGAAGAAGAAAAAACTCCCATAGTCTTTGAAGAAACGACTATGATGTGGCATCAAAGGCTGGGGCATATCGAAGAGAAGGGTCTTTGAGTACTACATGATAAAGGTATGGCCAATTGCTCTCTGGATTTTGATTTTCTGTCAACATTGTTTTAATAGAAAGTAGAATCGTGTATGGTTCTCCTCTAAAACTACGAGAGCAGAGGGGATTTTATAGTTGGTGCACAATGATGTGTTTGGACCTGTGTCGGTTCCATCACTAGGAAACTTTATGTACTATATATCATTTATATATGACTACTCGAGGAATACATGGTTTTATTTCCCCGGAAATAAATATGAAGCCTTTGATAGATTTAAAGATTTTAAGGCTCTTGTGGAGAACCAAACAAATAAAATAATTAAGGAGCTGAGGATGGATAATGGTGGAGAATTTTGTGGAAATGAATTCGAGGAATTCTATAAGAAGTGTAGTATAGCAAAGCAGAAGACTACTCCATACACACCTCATAAAAATGGAGTTGTAGAAAGGATGAATGTGACGTTGATAGAAAAAGCAAGATGCATGCCCAGTGGTGTCGTGTTAGGACAAGAATTCTGGGTAGAGGCAGTGGGTACTCCATGTTACCTGGTCAATCGATCACCCTCATTAGCGTTGGATGACAAGACTCCACATGAGGTATGGATTGGTAAGAAACCCTCTCTTACACATCTCAGGGTATTTGGTTGTGATGCCTATGTTCTTGTTACAAAGGAAAATAGGAGTAAGCTTGATAAAAAGGCTGAGAAGTGTATCGTTATTGGATATAAAGATGGTCCTAAAGGTTATAAGGTTTGGAACCCATAAACTGAAGAGGTATAGTTGATATGTGGTATTTAGAGAAATCAAAGATGTTCTCAAATATGAAGTCTTACCAAGGGAAGAAGAACTATAGAAAATAGAGTTTGAGTTAAAGGATAATGAATTAGACTCTATAGAAGAACATGAATTAGAAGAAGAAGATCATTGTACTCTAGTATTGAGGAGATCGGTTCTGGAAAGAAGGCAACCGGAAAGGTATAATCCACCTGATTTCTATTCAAATTTTTCTTTGTCTATTAATGATGGTTATACTAGAACTGTTAGGGAGGTGGTGTATTCATAGGATCGAAAACTCTGGAAAAAGGCCATGGCTGAAGAAATGGTATCCTTGGACAAGAATGAAGTTTGGGATCTATTGGAGTTGTCGACAAGAAGAAAGCCCATTGGCAGCAAATGGGTGTTTAGGAAGAAGTTGAATGCGGAAGGTAGAGTGGAGAAATGCAAAGCTCAGTGAGTAGGAAAAGGTTATTCCTAGGTAGAAGGAATTGAGTTTGGTGAATTTTTTTCTCCTGATGCCAAGCTAACCTCTATTAGATTTATTTATTTGTAATTGTTGCTTTTGATTTTGAAGTAGGATAGATGGATGTGAAGACAACATTCCTATATGGGGATCTGGAAGAAGAAATCTACATGAAGCAACCATAAGGCTTTGTTGTGAAGGGAAAGAAAGAACCGGTATGCAAGCTGAAAAAGTCCCTGTATGAGTTAAAGCAATCACCAAGAATGTGGTATCAAAAATTTGATACTTATATGTTGGGACTTAGTTTCACAAGGAGCAAAGCGGATCAGTGTGTGTATTTCAAATTAATCGATGATCATTTTATTTATTTGGTCTTGTATGTAGATGATATGTTGATGATAGGAAACAACAAAGATATTATCCTGGATGTGAAAACACAGTTGTCCTCTAAATTTGACGTGAAGGATCTTAGTGCTGCAAATTTCATTTTGGGAACGAAAATTAAAAGAGATCAGGAAAACATGAAACACTAGTTAAATTAGAGGAAATATGTCAAGACAATATTGCAGAGGTTTAATATGCAGGAATGTAAACTGGTCAAGGTTCCTATTTATGTAGGTGTAAAGTTATCTACGGATCAGTGTCCTAAGACACAACAACAAGAAGAGGACATGGCTTGTGTTCCATATGATAGTGTGGTTGGCAGTTTGATGTATGCAATTATCTGTACTAGATTGGACATTGCACATGCAGTGGGAGTTTTGAGCAGGTATATGTCAAAACCAGGAAAGGAAAATTGGACAACAATAAAGAGGGTTTTCAGATATTTGTATGGTACTACTAGTTATGGATTGTGCTACCAAGGAAGACGAAGGTTGGATAGAGCGTTGGACATACATGGGTTTGTTGATGCAGACTAGACTGGAGATTTGGATCACAAAAGATCTGCAAGTGGGTATGTGTTTAACATGTTTGGAGGAGCAATCAATTGGATAAGCAAAAGACAGGTTATAATGGCACTCTCAACTACATAATTTTAATACATGGCAACCACTCATGCAAGCAAGGAGGCAATGTGGTTAGAAAGATTTTGTTCAGGTATTAGGTTGGTACAACAAGCCAGAGCATGTTGATGTTCAATATCACTTTGTAAGAGACACGATTCAAGACAAGAAGATGTCACTGATGAAGGTGGAAACTTTGAAGAATGTTGTAGATTCATTGACAAATTATGTTATCACCGAGAAGTTCTCCTGGTGTAGGGAAACAATGGGCATCGTTGCCCTAGATTGTTGACTATGTAATCTTGTAACCCACTCTATGAAAAAAACAACAAGTGGGGGAATGTTGGGTATGTGTTATATTCTTTGTGTGACCAAACCCAGTGTCTACGTTGCATTGGGTGCACATGGGGGTCATAGGGGGGTGGGAGCARCGCCCTCGAAAAAAAAGAGTGGTTTTTTATGTTCGTTTTTAGTAGTTTTTCGGCACACGGTTTTTGTCGATGGTTTTTCTAATTCCAGTTAAGAAATTAGAGTTGTTGACTAATTTGGGTCAATGGATTAGGTGTTTTGGATGCYGYGGGATCCTAGATATATTGTATTGTAAACAATGAAGAATATGATGGAAAAAAGATTAGAGGTGTGGCTCTAAATAGGTTGTTGGTTTTCTCAATTTGGATTTTCAGGTTACTTTGTGTAATGTGTGTGTGTGCCATTGTATMTTTTATGTTTTTATTAAGAATCCATTTGAAGTAATTTATTGTACAAGGTTAAAATCTACAACTTCGACTAAATGTTTTTCCAATCTTTATGAATGTTTTGACATAGACACTCGTCATTTGGGTCGTTTGACCAAGATTAAACAATAAGGTACCATTGAAGACTACATCACTACTTTTGAGCAACTAGCTTTTTGCACCAAAGGCATGTCAGAAACCTTCTTCCATGAATGTTTTATTACTGGTCTCAAGGATGACATCTATGCTCACGTCCTAATGGCTCGCCCTAAGACCTGGCTTGAAGCCACTCATAGAGCCAAGGAAGCATAACAGGTGATCACTACTCAAATAAAAAAGGCATCCTTTATTCCCCGTCCCCTCCCTACCAATCAAGCTCCTCCTTCCCCTACAAATTAACAACGCCGGAAATGGTTGAACGTCAACTTAAGGGTCTTTACTACAATTGTGATGAAAAATACTTTATGTGGCACAAATGTAAGGAGAAAAAAAAATTAATGGCCATTTCTTAGGACATTTCTAAAGATGAAGGTGATGTTTCCCTCCAGAATCACTATCCCAACGAGACAATAACAATCCACCCCCTGATCAAACCGATGTGGAACCCCTCATCTTTGCATGCTTTAACAGGTATTCAAGCTCCCCAAACTCTTAAATTAATTGGCCATATCAAGCATCATAAATTCATTATCCTCATTGACAGTGGCAGCACCCATGACTTTATTCAATGAAGAATTGCTCAAAAGACCCATTGTTATATCCATGTAGTCAACAAATTTCAGATCGTGGTTGCTAATGGAGGTTCCATAAAATGTGGGGGTCACTGTGAAAATGTGTGCCTTCAAATTGGTGATTATTCTTTGAAATCCCACATGTTTTCCATTGAAATGGGAGGTTGCAACATTGTTCTAGGTGTTGACTGGTTACGCACTCTAGGCCCCATCACCGTGGATTTCAAGGAATTATACATAAGCTTCCAATAGGATGGGCATCACTACAAGTTCCAAAGCATCGCGACAAGTTCACCTGAGATCGTTCATTCAAACCGTATGGGAAAACTCTTTAAAAAGGGTCATTCTAGCATTATTTCCTAGTTCCATGACATTCAATCCTTCGAGACTCCTTCCCCAACCATTCATCCCTACATGCAACTTATCTCATCCAAACACCACTTTATTTTTGAAAACCCCCAAGGCCTCCCACCTTCTCGTGGTCCCCATGATCATTCCATCCCACTTATACCCGGTAGTCTTCCACCCAATGTTCTCCCTTATTGTTGCCCTTTCGCTCAGAAACATGATATTGAAAAAAATATTACCAACAGGGGTCATTTTTCGTAGTACCAACCCTTATTCATCGCTTATGATCATGGTTCTCAAAAAAGAAGGTACTTGGCATATGTGCCCTCATTTTAAATCTCTCAACAAAATCACCATCGAAGATAAATTTCCCATTCCCGTCGTTGACGACCTTTTGGATGAACCGGAGGGTGCTCAATTCTTTACAAAACTTGATCTGCGTTCTGGCTATCACTAGATTCATATGAATGAGGTTGATATTCCCAAGATTTTGTTTCGTACTCACAAAGGCCATTATGAGTTCTCGGTCATGCCATTTGGCCTTTGTAATGCACCATCAACTTTCCAAAGTCTCGTGAATGACATCTTCCAACCCTTTCTTCACCATTTTATCATTGTCTTCTTCGATGATATCCTTGTTTACAGTAAAAATTAGCAAGCCCATCTTGCCCATGTGGATCAGGTCTTACAACTACTTTCTCAGCATCAACTCTTTCTCGAGAGGTCCAAATGTGCCTTTGGGGCCTCAGAAGTGGAATACTTGGGCCATATTGTTAGCAAGGATGGTGTCGGAGTGGATTCTAAGAAAATAGAAGCTATGAAGGATTGGCCCCGCCCTAAGACTCTTAAAATTTTGTGAGGCTTCCTTGGTTTAATTAGATATTATCGGAAGTTTGTCCAAAATTATGGAAAAATTATGTCCCCACTCACTGCCCTCCTTAAGAAAAATTCTTTCAGTTGGAATGTAACCACCAATCAAGCCTTCCATGCTTTGAAAGAGGCTATGTGTACCACTCTAGTATTGGCTCTGCCTAACTTCATAAAGACTTTTGTTTTGGAGTGTGACGCCTCATGGAAAGGCATTGGTACAATTCTCACGCAAGAAGGAAAACTCTTGGCCTTTACTAGTGTTGGAAACGTAATTCATTTAGGGTTACTTGAAAAAGGAATATGAAATGTCACAAGATGTAACTGTTGTAGGGAGTCCAAGAGACCTTGGAATACAAATCCAAAGGTCAAGACTATGTATTTATACATGTATCATATTGATTAATAAATGCACTACACTCTTATCTAATCTTGTGTGTCCAATAGTGGTATCAGAGCTAGTAGTTCTTCGATTCGAACTTTACCCTATGATAGTTGTCCATAGTGTTTCTCGTGCATTTCCAACAATCCCATTTGTAGAAATATCCCTCTATGGGCTTGTCATGTCTGGCTATTCTTTGCACCACTCTACCTACTAACCTGTCAGTTTGCCTGCAAATATGCCATCCCTTTGCCTGTGTTACTATGCCATTAGAAATGTTAGTTCTCTCCCTCGTTCCATCAGAAATCTACTTAGCGCATTCTAACTTTCTTTTGCATGCGGGATACCACTCATCTCTATCAACCGACAACAAACCATTTCAAGGAGTCGAATGCAGCCATAGATCATTTGAAATGGATGTCTGTCAGGGTTTTCTCCACAATAATTCAACAAGAATTGAAGTCGCATGTGTGACGCATGTTGGACACTCTTCAATCCTACACGAGCCTTTCTAGGTTGGATGCTTGTCCAAGATTGGCACTTTCGCAGCCCATATCAGTACCACCCATTCTGGTGCATTCCAATCATAAGCATCAAGCTGTTTACCATATTTGCTCAACCAACAATGAAGGGCGTTCAATAAACAACGCATTGAGCTCGGACTTGGCTTGACTTTTAATCAGCCAATGTGAAGAGCATCACTCTTTCCTCCACGCAGATCGACGACGAAAGTGAAGTGTGCCCTCGGGACGAAATTTAAACTTAAGAAAAGAACTCTCCTGGACCATTGATCACTACTTTGAAACCTTTATTGTTGGTTGTGGTGATCCATGCCTGTGTGCGGACATATGAAAAGTGGTGACCACAGCGAGAGAATCGACCCTGTAGCAGAACCGAGAGGAAACCCTAATTTATTTGTGCGGGTTTTCCGACGCAGATCGCTCCTCACAAGCCCTCTCACTTAGCGGTTGGCTCTGTCGATCATACCTTAAACAACAAATTTGATTTCTTGCATTTGAATGATGAAACACAATGAACATGTATGCAGAGCGAATGTGTTGAGAATGTTTTCTTAAGATTTTGTGTTTTGCTACTTTTGTTGTTGTAAGCCCACTTCAGCTTTGGTCAGACAACTCTAAGGCTTCTTTATTAAGCTCGTTCTGTGCATGTTGTGAGCAGAGAGGATGCAGGAGATGGTTGCATGAATGACTGAGATGCCCTTTCATCTTTCTTTTATAACCTTCTAGCTATGAATTACCTTAAATGTGTTCTTCTATCGTCGAATTGATATTCTGAGAGTGTTATTTGTTGGATATTCCAATTCAAATTTTTCTTCTTTCACTTTCTGCCAAGTAGTGTGTTGTCACCATATCCTGGGGAATTTTCATTCCCATCACAGTGATGCTCCTGTAGTCACAAAATTTACAAAGAAATATTTGAAGAAGCATAACTGCTAGAAGTTTTGGCAATTAGGAACATGATCACTTTTGAGAACAATTTTCCCTCTATGAAGGGGTTTCAGAGCATGTTTTCACTTATTTCTACTTGACATCAAACGACACATTCAATCCTAAAGATAAGTTCTATTCCACAATCAAGGTACACTTGCATAAGTTTATTTTTGTTTTTCTGCAAACGGGTGCATTTTCGATAGAAGCCAACACCCTCCATTTGTTGTTTTCATTTTTGCATCTGATTGTTAAAGGGTGGAATTGCAAGAAACCATGTGAGCTCTGAGCTATGGATCGAGTTGAGGAACTGTTAGAGTTAATGAACACTTTAATCCTCTCTTTTGTGGATAATACAACCATCATTGTCAAAACAACTTTGCAATTTATTATAATATGCTTGCAAGTTTCACAAGCCAAAGCAGTATTGTTGCAAACTCAGACTTGACTTCTTCACGATGCACTTGAGCGAAAGAATCTTCGACAACATTTTTAACTACTCCTTGTTCAAAACAACCGTCATTTCGAAGAAGATGATGACGTTGATTCAGACCAACAACCAACTCATGAGCAACTCACAGAGATAGCTCTAGAGTCAAGTGTAAATGAAGATCAACTTCCTCTTTCCAAGCAAATCATTAGACCTTGTGAAGAAATCAAACACAATAAGCACATAATCGGTATTGGATATGAAAAAGATGTCACATTTCATATTCTTGATTATACCAGACCGATCCAGTTTCAGGGTGTTGTACTGCTTCAAGAAAGTTCACATTCACCTGCTCTGGTTCAAGAGGTGATTTTGAAATGCCAACATTATCAGTGAGTTGGCCACATGGAATATCGATGTTTTGATCTTCATCCTTGCGAGCATTGTGGAAAGCACAATCATCCTTCAAACATATATTCTAACTGCCAGAAATCCGCAAGAGTAAAGAACCACTATGGATGGATGACTTCTTGGCGATGGTCATCAATAGCCAAGAAGATATCTCAGTCATACCATAGAATTTGCGCTCAAGTATTGACACATCTTGTAGTGGACAGATTTTTGTCTTCTCACCTTGTACCTGATAGGGGGGGACGACATCAGCAATTGAAAGTCAATATTCAAGTTTCAAAGTCTTATCAATCAAGCAAGCGAGCATAACAAGCAAGCATGATTGGTTTGTGGTTTTCCTTAAACCACCACTTAGTAGAAGACTTACAACTTATGCTAGACAACGGTTTGTGATTTTCCTTAAACCTCAACTTAGTAGAAGACTTTCAACTTCTGCTATGGAACATTTTATGGTCATCTTTAAACCAACATTCGAGAGCACTTCCAATTAGCAGAAGACATCAGCTTCCAACTTCCATCTAAGTTAGGAAATGTTCTAGGAACCATTGAGCCTAGAAATTCTAGATTTTGTGGTCATCCTTAAACCATTAGATTGGTTTGTGATCTTCCTTAAACCATCATCATCGTTTAGTATAAGACATTAGCTTCTGCTATACATTTGATTTGTGGTTGTCTAAAAACCATGAGATTCAGAGAGCACATTCAACCATCAACAATTGCACACTTCCAGATTTCAGTTGTCCACTTTCAAATATCAACTCTCACCTTGGACTCATATACACCCCTTTCGGATTAAGGGGGGGAAGGTTGGAAACACAATCCGTTTAGGGTTACTTGAAGAAGGAATATGAAACGTCACAAGACATAACCATTGTAGGGAGTCCAAGAGACCTTGAATACGAATCCAAAGGTTAAGACTGCGTATTTATAGATGTATCATATTGATTAATAACTGCACTACACGTTTATCTAATCTCGTGAGTCCAACAACTAGTAAACAACTTTCTGAGCGACACTTGGGCAAATCAACAAATGAAAAAAAAAAGTTGGTTATTTTGCATGAGGTGAATATCTGACATCCTTACTTTCTTGGGCAACTCTTCCAAATTAAAATTGATCATTGTAGCCTCAAATATTGTTTGGAACAATGGATTTTGTCCCCCAAGCAACATAAGCGGGTTACTAAAATGCTTGACTATGATTATGAGATCACTTACAAGAAGGGCAAAGAGGATGTGGTAGTTGATGCTCTTTCCAGGAAATACAAAGAGGAAGGGTCCCTCTTTTCACTCTCCTTTATTGTAGCCGATCGATTGAATGCATTTCGCCATGAATGGTTCCAAGATCCCAAAATTTCTATCTTAATCCCCAACAACTACAACAAGACTCTAATTCATCTCCAAGCTACACTTGACAAAATGAGGAGCTCCAATGTAAAGTCCGTCTATATTTGAGCAAACAATCCAAATTTAAATCCATTGTATTAATTTGAAATCCATGTCTCGCCAACAACAAGGCATTATGAATTTCATAAAACATAACAGATCAATCATTAATTTTTCTGAGAAGGAATGAAGTAGGACATACACACTTTTGTCATTGAATGTGATACGTGCCAATGCAACAACGGATAAACAATCAAATCTTCAATCATGCTACAACCTCTCGCTATTTCACCTATTGTATGGACATATATCTCTATGGACTTCATCGTCGGATTACCCAAATTTGGAAATAAATCAGTCATCATGGTTGTGGTTGATGTATTTTCCAAATATGCTCATTTCTATGCCCCCTAACACCCATTTAAAGACTCCATGGTGGCTCAATTTTTCATGGACAATATTTTCAAACTACATGGTATGCCATAATCTATTGTCTCCAATCGTGATCTGACTTTCACAAGTAACTTCTGGAAATAATTTTTCAGGCTCCAGGGAACCCAACTGCATCTCAGCATTGTATATCATCCCCAAATTGATGGTCAAACCGAAGCTATCACATATGAATGACAATCTCAATGGTTCCAGTGGTTACCCCTTGTCGAATGTTGGTACAATACAACTTACCATAGTGCTACTCTCATGACTCACTTTGAGGCGGTCTATGGTCAAAATCCCCCCTCAGTATTATCTTACCTCCTAGGTGTCTCCAAGGTCWGGGAGGTAGACAAATCCCTTATAATTCRAGCTAACATTCTACGCACTCTCAAAGAAAATTTGGTCATGTAACGTAATTGAATGAAACAACAGGTTGRYCAACATCATTTTGAATGCCATTTTGTTCATGGGGATCAAGTGTTACTTCATCTACAACCATATAAGCAAACTTCCCTCAAAGTATACCATTKCSAGAAGCTTGCTCYAAATTTGTATGGCCCCTACACAATCATCAAGCGCATTGGGCCCATGGCTTTCAAATCAACACTTCCATGTCACTCTAAGGTCCATCTAGTTTTTCATATCTCCTGCTTAAAGAAAGTGATTGGATCCAACTTCCATGTTCAAACAAGTCTCCCTGAATTGGATGAAGAAGGTTCCATTTGTTTGTAGACACAAACCATCTTGGACCAATGCGAGTGTCATCTCTTCTAGTGCCCCATTCAAGAAGTTTTAATATAGTGGAAGGATACACATCCTGAGGATGCCACACGGGATCCAATTTCTATTATGCAACCATTCCCACATCTCAAGCCTTAAGGACAATGTTTTTTTTAAGGGAGAGGTCATGTTAGGGTTCTAACCTCCCTAACCCCTAAAGTAGATAGAATAATATGTATTTCTATGTAATAAAGGTCATCATTAATAAATAAGGTCTATGTAATAGTGTGAACACAACTATTGCAGGAAGGCTTACTAGAAGGTTCCACCTACTAGAAAGCTCCTTCTTTATAATGTTCGTAGGAAGATAGAAGTAGTATATACAAAGGTATAAATCATTGTAAAAGATGTCTTATGGAATCATTTGTAATTTGAGCTCTGCTCTATTAGAGGTTGCCCCCTCGAAGAGGCAAGTAAACAATGCTTCCAAATTAATAGAGGTATCATGTTTTGGCCCATATTTTTATTATGCTCATTTTTTTGTTTCTTTCTGATAAACATATTGATAATATTTGTGCTAAATATTTCTATTTGGCATCCTTACATTCTTTGAGCACTGCTAGTCACCAACATGCATAAAATAATGGCTCTGCTTTCATATTGGTTCATTGCTCGACTTACTCGCTCTGGAAAACCAAGTCCAAATCTAGTGCAGTCTAGTTTAATTGCAAGACATAAAACAAATTCAACTTATTGCAATATTCCAATCCAACACTCAATTAATGACATGTATTTTCCCATTCCCAATGAAATCCAACAATCATATATCCCTGAGTAGATGGTTGTAGGAGAGTGATCCAACACACAACTTTTTGATGACTTAATTGTTTGTGTATTGATGTTTTGGGCTCTCACATACCAAGGGGAATGGATGTAGGTGAATGATAATTGATTTACATAGAGGATGCATTGCAAACTAGAGTTATGGCATATGGTTACATAGCCTACCTGCAAAGAAACCACTAATGATGCAATTTCTGGGCTAGAATTATAATTTCCACAGTGCTCGAATTTTGTTTGATCTAGCTATCAAGCAATTGGACATTAATAACGTTGCTACCAATCAACATTTCCAATTAAGGGAAAATGAGCTGCAAAATTTGGATCACAAGACAATGAATTGAGCCAAAGATCAAGTTAATGAGAAATAGTGTTGTAATTACCAATTCCAACCAACATGACACAACCAATGAATAATCCAAATAATGACAAGGTTGTATGTGCATTTACCTTGAAATTAAATGATGCACTCTGTATTCCCATGTTGGTGAGCAACAAGAGGTCAATTGGGTTGTGGGTTCCACCAACTATTCAATCTTATTGTTAATTGGTCAAGGAAGGTGGTCTATACAACAAGTAAACACACCAAGGTTCATTCTTACATCAAACTACCTCTAAGCATTCAAATCCAATCTACAAATGATAACCACAACAACAACAAAAAACATCTACTAAATATAGTACTTAATCACATACCATAACAACATAATATTTACCTTGGAAACCCTTATGGGAAAACCAACAAAGATAGATTATATTTTATGCTTGGGAATTTACAACTGGAGCCATACACTCTCAATAGAAATTTGTGTATTCTTACTCAACGACAACATTTTTGTAGATTGCTTTGGCTCAAAGACCATCTTTGTTCCCCATGGACAAGCTCAACATTCCTTTGTTGTTATATCTTTGAACATATTTCTCCCTTCATCCTTCTACAACTACCCTCTCTTCTTCCCAAGATGCATTTTTTTCCATATCTATTGGTTATTTTTGCATCAAACTAGCATTGTTTATTATAATCTGGTCATGGAATTCCATCCATTAGGTGCTTTGTTTCACCTTCTTGTGCCTTTTGGCCTTTAGTCTTAAAGTACCATTGAGTTATTCAGATTCATTTTGTCTCACACCTCCCCACTCACTGGATTTTGGTCCCTAAAAGCTTCAACTTTATTATCTATCTTCTTCATATGTACATGTGTGCTTTCCTCCTCTACTACCACATAACAAAGCTTCGTCTTGGCCATTATGGAGTTTTAAGGAACCCCTCTGAGTTATCTCTTTGCATCAATCTATGACATATCTCCAAGAAGGGATTATTATGCTACAATATTGAAGACAAAAGTTGAATACGGACTACCCTTGATGTTAGCATAATCTTGTTTTCCATTTCATCGGTAGAGATGACATCTTCTATTGCTATAGGTCCTTGGACAATTGTTGTTCCTTGGGATACAAGTGTAACTAGCTCTTCCTTCTCCTTAACCTTGACTCTCCAGGCTTTTCCCTTGGCTATAAGGTTCCTAGGATGTAGTTCTAGACAAAGCCTCTAACACTTAGCTTCCCAATGTCTAGTTAATTTGTATCATTGGAAAAAGTTCCTGCTACTACGCGGGCTGGTTGATATTCTCTTATTGCTCATGTTCTTCCTTTCATTGATAGGTTACTTCTTCCAACAAGCAATCACTTAGTGGCATCTCATACCATAAAAAGAACATAAGCCACAGTGCCAACAATTATTAGCCTTGTGGCCTTTCTTCTTACAACATAAAGAAAACTAGAAATTACTTGCCATACCTCTTTGGTTTGTGCTTGTTGGCTTGTTTGCTTGGTCTTCCAAGAGTGGGTAGAATTTTGGATGGTGGAAACATCCCAAGGCTGCCCTCATTCAAGATGTTATGAGCATGTTTGATTTTTTTTTGTTGCCTTTTCTTCAATCAAAATGGCCTTTTCTTTGGTCTCTCTAGCCTTGAAAAAGGTCATTTTGGTAGTCGTAGCTTGAACCAAACTCTTAAGATATGAGTTGCATTCACTCGGTTCTTCTTGTCCATTGAAGCCTAGGCCTTCGTGCTTGGTCCTATGTTAAGCTACAATGGGGTTTACAATCCCTTGACTTCTCTTCTATGGCCCATGGCTATTGTAGCCAATTTTCCTTATTAACTTGCAACCTATGCCTTTGGTATACCTTTCAAAAACACCAATGGGGCTCTTTTGAAACAAATTAAGAAAGGTCCTTAGAGGGTGATCTTACCATGCTTGTCTTGGTCATGTTTCTAGCTTATATAGTAGCAATGGAAGGTGATT
>SNQJ01S0081398.1:58057-68386 GCA_010110895.2 Picea sitchensis
AATCTTCTTATGCTTTATGCTTCATATAGTAAATTCTTTCTAAATCCCCTCACACCAAGCATTTTAAATTTACCTTTTGTAAAAAGTGATATTTAAAAAATGATATTGTTCCATTCCAAAAATACCAAAAGATCGACCATACTTTGATTTTAAGTACAAAAATATTGATTACTTACTCAATAATGAAATCGCATGCATATGTCGTGAGGTGGTTCTCTACTCTTCAAACTGCAATTAAATCTCCAAATTGCAAGTCGCTTCTCCCATTATTGGCGAGATCGAAATGCCATTTCTGTGGGAAATCCCTTCATTCAAAACCAATAGGGAGAGTGCATGACTCAGACGTGCAGCCCATTCTCCAGGTTGAGGGACGTTTATTCAACAATTGCTCTTTCACGGAGGTTGGGTGGCTTCTCAAGTTTCAAAAACTGGCTGCTCTCTTCCACCGAATCGCCAGGAAAACAGACGGAGGGCTCTTTTCACCAAAGCCACGAACTCGAGATCAATTCTTTGCTTCAATTACCGAGGGTTCATGATTGAGAAGCGTTCTCCTTTCAAATACACCCTCCTTCGAGATACATAAAGGTTATCCATAGCAGGCATATTGCTTTGCTTCAGAGAAATAAAATTAAACCCCAATGGCCAAGTAAGCGAGCACCAACGAAAATGAACTGTGCAGAGATCAAACCAAAATGTCTCGCCGTCTGGATCAAGTACTAGGGAACTCAGAGGATAAATGTCAATAATATATGAGACGCATTTCGTAACAAATACATCTGCACAATGGACGCCTGCCTTTTACACAAAAACATACTTTTACACAACAACGGATTTTTACATAACAATCAGACCAAGAATCGGTTTCTCCCTCTCCTCGGGCTCCCTCAAATCAGAATGACGTGGATTCTCCTTCAACAATGTGGATTCTCTTCCTTTATGCAGACTCATTCAACAGTCACTGCTCACAAATCAATCCTCCTCTGGTTTTATAGGTCGCCCACTTCATCACTCTTACTGCAGTTCAACTCCATGAAAAAAAAACTACCATGGATCTACAGGCTCGTAAGATCAATATCATGCTCTGATAAACCAGTAGGCCTCTCAGATCATCTATATGCTTTGATACCACTGTTAGATTCATAATGAAGAAAAGAGCAGAGATATAATGGAAATAATAGAAGCAATCAAGAAACCATGATGAACGAAGATAACTAAACAATGGCAAAAAAGGCATACTCTATTCATCAATGCTTCTGTAAATAATCATGTACATAGATGTACATATATAATACAAAAGACCATAACTGTCATGTAACTGTATAACATTTAGGTTAACTTAACTAACCAACTAACTTATGATTAGTGTTTTAACAATAATCCAACTGAATGACTTTCTCTCCTAATTGCAATAGTTCAACTTTTCGCTTGTTCTAATCTACCGTCACAGGGGTGAGAGAGCCCCATTGTTCAACATGCCCTTCCTTTAACAAAGGTAGAAATTCTACAGAGGCCTCAAGGTCATTTTCCAACTTTCTTATTCTCTCCTTCAAGGGATGGTTTTCCTCTTAGATATACACATTGAAGGCCCTTAGGTCTTTGAACCCTTATTTTTTCAATGCTTTATCCATGCCATGTCTACTTTCTCCCCAAAGTGTTGGAAGCTTCTTTAAGGTCATGGATTTAGTTGCTCCAATACCAATATGATTCATAAATGGTAGGCCTATGGCCCATATGTCTAATGAACATGGATGCTCTACAAAATTAAATACATAAAAGTCTACGTAATTAATTTGTCAATGTTGAGATCAAATCTTGTTTATTGCTAATTATAAATAGCCAAAAAATAATGGCTCTACTTTTAGATTGGTTCACTGCTTGGTTTGCTTGCTAATTCCAACTATAGATTCTAGTGCAACCTGGTTTAATTGCCCACAGTAAAACAATATCATCTTATTGCAATATTCTAGTCCAACACTTGATTAATAATAATTGTTTGCCCATTCCTAATGTAATCTAGCAATCATATATCCCTACATAGATGGTTGTAAGATAGTGATCCAGTGCACAAAATTGTTGATGGCTTGGATGTCTGCATATTGATGTTTTGGGCTTGCACATACGAAGGGGAATGGTTGTAGGTGGATGCTAATTTATTTACACAAAGTATGTGTTGCAAATTGGATCTGTAGCATATGGTTACGTCGTAGTCTAAACGTTCTACGAAATGACTCTTTTCTGACAATATTTTATGGGGACATTTGCCCGAAATCCTGCAAGAAATTGTTAGATCCGCAGATTTGAGTGATTATTTTTGTATAATTTGAGTGCCCTAGGGGTTTTTCAACATGTTGAATCCATTTCTGCATTCAAAAATGGATTTTAAATAACAAAAAATAATGATTTCATGCAAATTTATATTGTTGGATTCCGACAAAAGAACCATTTCGTAGAATAGTTAAACAATGCCATATGGTTACGTAGACCACCACAAATAAACCCTAAATGATGTGATTTCATGGCTGAACTTACAAATTACACCGTGCTTAGCATATGTTTCAATCCAACTATCATACAATTGGACATTAATGTTGTAGCTACCAATCATATTTTCCAATTAAGGGAAAACAAGCCATAGAATGTGGATTAGACAAAGAACATCATACCAATGATCAAGCTAATGGAAAATAGTGTTGTTATTACCAATTCTAGCAAACATGAAAAAACTAGCAAACGATCCAAATAATGAGATGTCATTTTTGGGATTATCTATGTAGAGTATGTAATTAATCTATAACCCACATCCCATGAGTATTAATTGCAATTGACCAATTTCTCATGGTTTTTAATAGTCCACTTCGCACTCATTACATTAGGTGATGCTCACAAAGGTGAAGAAGTGGGATTGAGACTAGCGAAATGAATCACATAGCATTAATCATCACCTCCAAGGCTTGCATGGAGTAACCATGACTTCTTCGGAGGCCACACATCCCAAGACTCCTTTGGCTCAAGTGCGCTTAACTATGGAATTTTCCCACAATCAAGCCCACTTAGCTTGCTACCCCATTTGCAAAACCTTAGCACGTATTGTGCCATAAAAACTATTCAGTTAGAGCTCCCTTGGCTCTCAATACTTAAATCGAAATAATGCCAAGGTTGTATGTGCATTTACTTTGAAATTTAGATAGTGCACTATGTTTTTCTCATGTTAGTAATCAACCAGAGGTCGATTGCTATTTGAGCTCCACTAGCTATTCGATCTTATTGCCTATTGACAAAGGAAGGTGGTTTATACAATGGGTAAACACATCAATGTCATTGTTACATTAAAATACCTTTAAGGATTCAACTATAATTTACATGTGATAAATAGAACAAAAAAAAGACATCCATAGAATGTAGTACTAAATCATACACCATAACAACATAATATTTACCCTAGAAACCCAAATGGGAAAACCAACAAAGATGCATTCTATTTTATGCTAAAAAATTTACAATATGGTTGCGCTATCAAGAAAATAAGTTGTTGAAGGTAATGCACAATCGCAAATAATAGTGGGTTACAATCACCAGTTATAGTAAATGGCTCTGAATACAAATCTCATATCTCATACTCAATCCTGGGTTGTAAACACCCGAGTCTTACAACCACCCATTAAAGCTATCTCGGGTGAGACTGCGCAGCGCATTTTGTGTGTTGTGTTGCCTTCTGGTTTACCTGGAGGGCCGAGAGTTTTAGAGGCTTTGCTGGAAACCCGAAAGACATGAACCCTGGGTCAATAAGAAGCTCATAGTAGACATGATTTTTCAATAAACTATAGACTGTCCAATCATCCAGGTATACTTCAAGAAACTGGTGGATGAATTCTTTAAATGTTGTGATGACTACTCTGGAGAATATTGTTGGTGCATTCTTCAGTCCAAACGGCATGACTGTGTACTAATAAGATCCCCATTATGTTGCAAACATGGTCTTGTATATGTTCTCCTGTGTTATCTTAATATGATGAGCCTGAGAATCCATCAGTGAATGAGTAAGCTTCATGTCCTCCCACATTCTCTAATACTTCATCCGTGAAAGGTGTAGGGAATGGGTCGTGTAAGCATGCATCGTTCAAGTTCCTCAAGTCGACGCATATCCTAATCCCTCCTTGTTTCTTGTCCTGTACTACCATTGGGCTTATCCATTGTAACTCCTCCACTGGTTCTATGATGCCGACTTCGAGCATCCTATCAATCTCAGCTTTGACTTTCTTTTTATATATTGGGTTCAATCTGTAGAGTCGTTGTCTAATAGGTCTCACGTCAGGTCTAAGTGGTATCTTCATTTCTCCTAGTTCTCCGGCTATACCCTTCATCTCTGTAAATGTTGTGGGAAATAGGTCACTGTATTCGCGCAACAACTCTATGATGTTTTCTATTGTTTTCTCATCCCAGTAACTCCAATGCTGGCCATTTTGGGCTGCTCAAATGTCCCGATGTTAACTTTATTTACCTTAATCGACGCGAAAATGACTTCGGATTCTATGGGTGGGCCTTCCACGTCTCTCTCGCCTTCTACTTCTTCGATCTGAATATCGTGCGGATCATCTTCATTCGATGCTTCCTCCTGTACATGGTAACATGCCAACAGTTCCTTGACTGTATGTTTGTTCCGTTGTTGTTCTTCTGTGATCAATTCTACTTCTGGTTCTTTGATGAATATTACTCCTCTAATCCGTTTAAGGGCTACATCTATGTTGGGGTTCTCGTGTTCAAATGAGAAAGTGATTGAAAAATTCAATTGCAATGTTTTCCAGGTCGCAGTTCCCTTACGCAATTCCTGGTCTGTATACCAATTCGCTAGTATGCCCTCTAGAGTGTGTATGAAGTAATGAGGCCATTCCTCTAGGGGTGTCATTTTCCCCAACGATCTGCACTTCTCCAAGTGTTCCGCTAGTGTCCCTTGACCTTCATACTTCTGTTGTTTGTTATTTTTTTGTTCTGTGCCGAACCTTATGCGCAGTAACAACTTACATTGGTACCAATCTATGATTTTATCCTAGTGTGCGCCCCACCATCTTGCGGGTGTGGCCTTAAGTGCTAAGTCAAGTGCTAACAATCTTTGGTTCTCTAACATTGCGTCTTCATATTGTGTCAAGAAAGTTTCCAAATCATTTAGTTCGTGGAAACTGGGTGGTTCCCTGATTTCTGTGCCTACCCATCTTACTGCACGGTCTATTCTTGCACATCTTTGCGTGGATACTTCGTGTAGCCTCTGCTGCCAGTTCTCTAACCCGATGCCTGAGTCTGTTGCACATGAAGTAATGCTCCGCCAACTAAGTACCCCATCTGCAGTTGGGTTTACGTAATCCTCATCATGCGTAGTTGTTATGTACAACTGGCCGATTTCCTCTAAGTCTAGGCAAGTAGGTTCTACAAACCTCTACCCTTCTGATGGGTCTAATGGTGCAATGATCCTATATTCTCCAGACTCAAATGTCATTTTCCTGGTTTTCAAATTGATTATGGCCTGGTTTTCAAATGCCCAATCCAGACCAAGCAACGTTGGGTACGGTGTTGTGTCGTCCACTATTTCAATGACTTCAAAGTCTGCTTTAGTGCGTACTCCATCAAGATCTACTATCACTCCTTTTAGTCTACCGATTGGTAGGACTCTATGTTGGTTTGCTAGTTTCAATTGAACAGGTGAGTATCTTAATGTTGGCTCTCTCATGCATTGCCATGTCTTCTTTGGTAACACATTCACTTCCAATCCTAGATCCAATATTATGTCTCCCATATTGAAATCCCCAATGTTAGCATTCGGTCTATATTCCCTACTTGTTCTTCTTCTTGTGTGTAGGTGATTAATTGTTTTTGGTTCTAGCTTTTCTTTCGTCTCGCTGCTACATTTTTCTAATATGTTTTGCAATATTTTCACAGATGAGGGATCACTTAATACCTTTACACATGATTGCAAAAAGCCTTTGATTGTACTTACTTGTCCCATGGGTTGCATCACGTTGGTATGATCCAATGACGGAGGCATCTTGTATTCTCGTGCTTCCTTGTCTTGTTGCGTAGTTGAAGTCGATGGCATGTCCTCCTTCTAAAATTCTTGTCTGTCTTGCTTGAATGTCTCCTTCTCCTTCTGCGCGTCAAACTGTTTTTTTGGTTCGGTGTTCTTCTTCACCAACTGATTTGGTTCTGGTTCCTGTCGAATTGTGCCAGTGCCTGTTTTAACTCCTCCACGAGTGACTATATCGATGTTTCGTCCTTCATCCCTTGCTTTGGCTGAGATCCACTGAACATTCTGGTTGTTTTGATTCCCTTTTCCTGAATCTTTACTAGTAAGGTTAGACATTCCTCTATATCATGGTCCGATGCACGACAATACATACAAGTTGTTGGTGGTAGTGGACATTCCCGTGCATAATGTCATGGTTGTTGACAATTGTGACATGTGACTGGTCCTCTACCTCGTATGTAACCTCCTCTGGCTCGTCCTCCTCCTCTGTAGCCTGCTCGATCGCCTCTCGGCGCGTTATATTGTGGCGCCTGATTATACTACGCGGTATTGTACTGAGTTTGTGTCGGGTTGTACTGCGGTTGTGTGTTATTGTACGGTTGTTGCGCAGTATTATACTGCTGCTATGCAGTGTTGTATGGAGCTGGGACTGGATTGAACTATGGCGTTGCTTGCCTAGTCATCATCTCGGCCTATACTCTATATGCATTTGATGTCCTTTCTCACATCAGCTCCATAGTTCTGCAATCTGTATCGTCGTGGCCCACTGACTTACAAAAGGTGCAATATGAACTCTTTGGGACTATCTGGTATTTCTGCATCATCGTGCAGTGATAAGGGTCGTGACTCGGTTTTTTGCAGAGTTCACACCACAGTCCTCTCGGTGGTAATGGATTTGGCATACCTGCTGCCATATACTGCGCGAATGTTGGGCATTTGTTCTTGGGGTGTCCTTCCGTCCTGCATTTTCTACACCAAACGACTTCTCATTTGTCCTTGTTCTTATTCTGGTTCAACTGAAATGTTAGATTCTTCAAATCCTCCTTCAATTCCTCGATCGTTGGGTTTGTCTGCTGGTATTGGTTCTCTTCCAGTTGCAAGGCTGACTGCAGAGCCTCTGCCTGCATATGAAATTTTTGTTGTTGTAAAGGGTATTTTAAGTGCGGGAGTAGTGAGTTGACAAACATGGACCGATGTTGCATATTGGTCATGAGGTATTTTAACTTTCCCTTCAGTCGCTTGAATCTCTAATCAATCTTCCATACATAATCTCTTAGTTTCTTTCTTATTTCGATCATCTCATTCATGTACTGATCCTCTGAGCTCGACTTCTGGAACTCATTTATTAATAACTTCTTAATGTCAGTCAGGGTCCTTGTCGTCCCCGGGGCACTGTTTGTGTCTAGACTCATGTACCAGTCTAGTGCGCGGTCTCTTAGCGTAATAGCTAGCTGTGCGAGTTTGGTATCTTCATCAGTGATCTGTTTTGCTTCCTAGATCTTTGCACAAATGAACAAGTGCTTTTCGAGGTCTTCTGCTGCTTCTCCCCAAAATTCTTGTAACCTGATGGTGGGATCGTGTCCAGCCATTCTGAATACTGAACTGCTACCTCCTCCACGTGGTGTAGATACTCGATTATTGCTACCTAGACTGGATCCTCCAATTGTTGCTCCTTGTGTAGATGTACTTCCTGTTGTCGGACTTCCTCCGAACTTTGGTTGTCTAAACGGTGGTGTTCTCTTTGGTGTATTAGTCGCACATGGGTTTATGGGTTCCACATTAACATTAATATGGATAGGATGGTTACCTTCTCCTCCCGCTCTTGGACCTCTCGTCTTCCTTTCATATGTTGCGCGTAGGAGATCCTCTACCTCTTCCTCATCACTTTCCAAGCCTTCCCTCGCGGCTGCGACTCTCTTCTTGGTATTCACCTTGTATTGGTAGGGTACTCCGCTACGCGTCCTTCCCATTTACGCCAAGATCCATTTGATCTAGTCATTGTCCATCATGATCGGGTCCAAAGGTTCCTCCTCTTTCTTGCCCTTATTCTAACCTCCTTCCATTCCTCCTCTCTCTGTCAGTGCTTCCCCCCTTCCCCCATGCACGCAGGGAAGTTTAGCTGTCTGATTCCATTGTCATTACACCTTTGTTATATAGCAGTATCTTAATAGAAGTATACAGTGATCGAATGTACCTTCCTCGAGGTCCACGTAGAAATTTGTGCTCCGCTGCGTTGTATGACTTCATTGTGTCAACTACAAACTCTGTTATGAAGCCTGCCACAATATTGTCAAGCCAAAAGTCTACTGCGTGGGTGAATTTGTTGTTCACCTGTTGTAACTGCTCAATCTGTACTGGAGTCCAGTCTAACTGTCGAATCTGGTTCGTCGCGTGGTTATCCTTCAACCTTAGTATCCAATCCTGCTATAGATGTGGAAAGTCACAGAAAAAGAATTCATGCAAATCAATAAACACGTATTTGTCCATATATTTGTGGGGTGTTATTCTAGGGTTTCTATTGTCTTTTTGTGCAAACTCTAGCTCTTTGGTTCTCAACCAGCTTTCGATTTTTGCTTTCGTAGGGTTCCACGGTCTCAACATTCCCTTCTAATGGCTCATTGCTCTCTTCTTTTCTTTGCTCATTCCTCGCTCAACCTATCTCAGCTACTCAATCCGCCTTTGTTCCTACCAACTACTAACTAAATCGGAACAACTACAAAATCCCTCAAAAATATAGAACTCGTCCACAATACCTCAGTATCGGTATTTATACATATTTGGCTCTTCAACCATTACAATTCGTTACCAAAACCCTAACCCTGTTGTCGTTAGGTCTTCCTCCCATGTGCGTGTGTTGTTCCTCCATCCAGTTGTCGCTTTCCTTGTGCACGCTTTCTTGCATGCGTGCATGCTGCGTTTCCTTCCAACTATTGCTTTACTTTCTGCACGCTTTCTTTCCCCACGATCATCCTTCTTTCCACTTCGGCCCGCTGCCAACAACTAAGTTGATATGGAAAGATTCTTTAGCATGAATCTATGTTAGGTGGTATATGATACTACTAGGTACTTAGTAGTAGTTTGAATGGTGATTTTTCCTCTTAAGTGTAGTGTTGGAACTCCTTGCAAGAATGGTGTTGGAATTGTGTGCAAATATGCCAACAATTTTATAACACAGTTTTTTATGAAATACAATATCATGACACTAACACAATGAACAAGATGCTACCCCGATGCAAAACAATGCAGACACGACTGCCTCAACACATGATAGATTATGACAATGGATGAATGACACAACACGATGCAAACATGACTCCCTTGACAAATGATAGATTATAGTGATCGATGAATGACACAAAGACGATGTAATCACTATGCAAGGAAAAATAACAATTTTTTGAATATTTTGAGCATCGTACGTACAAAACAAAATCCCGTCAAAAAACTCAAGGTATGCCAACAAAAAACCTTTACCTATGTAGAATGGCATATAGTGATGCAAATCAACAACACTACCATTACCTAATCCAGGATTTCTATTCTTCCACAAAGCTTCCTTGCTTCTCTCAATATTATACTTTGACAAATACTACTTTGGGTCTCTCTGTTACTATTTTGGAGATTAACTTGTAAACTATATTACAAATTGGTATTGACCTCTTGTCATCAAGGTAGCAAAGATCATTTTTCACAATGCAATATTTATAATCTCAAGGACTTATTTATTGTTCTACATTCTTTTATCATTGTCCATATGTCATCTTCTCAGATCAACAAGAACTTTTTGAAAAACTATGTTGAAATTCTACCCTGACCAAGAGTCTTATCCTTGTTGAAAACACTAATTTTTGTAGTTCTCTCACAATTATAGGTTCCATTGTAATTATATTTTATTCCTTGTAGACATATTTGGTTTATTGGTCCCTCTAATTGTTCACTTTTAAAAATAGGTTTACCTTGACTTTTATGCTCTTTATGATTACTTGTTTTTAATGTCTATCACTTGCAATTTATATGAATCCCTTGATAACTTTGTTGGTCAAAACAATATAAATATGAATTGGTTTTGTTTTTGTTGTTGGTATGAGATTCTTTTGCATTAAAAATGTTGTTGTCTTCATTATGTGGGTAGTTCCAAACATGTTGCTTGCTTTCATTGTTATGTAATGCTCTTTTGCATATCTCAATGTTGTGTTTTGAAGATCTGGAAATTGTACACTTCATTCTATAGATTCTTCTAAATTCTATACTATGATTTTGATCCAGGTGGATATCGGTGGCCACTCACCTCTTCCAACTAGCTCACATAAAGTTTT
>SNQJ01S0081399.1:0-35448 GCA_010110895.2 Picea sitchensis
GCAGAAACAAAATCCAAGTCAAACTCCTGTAAGATGACTATCCATATACTAATATTTATTCCAATAACCCATCATGTTAACAAGTATTAGAAAGGTTTGACGATGATAATGACAGTTGTCTTGCAGAGCAAAATGTAGTGACAGAACCGTTAGACAACATGAACGACTCACAAAGCAAGTTTCTCAACATGAGAATAGGTGAGTTTCGATCCAACCAGGCCTTAGCTAAGCTAATATATAATGTTCTCTTCGAGCATATCATCTTCTTGAACCAATAACATGTTGATGGTCAACTCCGCAACAACCAAATACAACAAGAAATCTCTGCTATAATCAAGAGGTTGGAGCAGAGGGGCAGACGTCAGGGCACATTTCAACGCTTCAAAGAAGCATTGAGAAGCTTCATCCCAATAGAATGGGACCCATTTTTTCAAGAGATGCATAAACCCTTTAGTGATCTCGACGTAATTCACGAAAAAATGCCGAAGAAAATTCACTTTCCCCTGTAAACTCTGAAGCTGGGGTATCGTGCACGGGGGAGGAAATTGAACCATCAACTCAACCTTGAGAGGATTGAACTTGATATATTAGGATCAATACAATAAAACTTGAGATATGACCTGACATTATGCAAAAATTTCACTTGTTAGGATTCAAGCGAATCCGATAGTAGCGACATCGCTCAAAGATTAGTCGAAGATGGGAGGGATGATCAGATCTCTTACGAGAGTGTGATGCTAGATCATCAAGGTACACCTCGACTATGTGTCTAAGGTCATGAAAAGAAAATGACATGGCCCACTAAAAGGTAGCTCCAACATTATTCATGTCAAAAGGCATTTTACGATATGCAAATGTTCCCCAAGGACAAAGAAAAGTTGTTTTATATGGATCATCGGGATTGATTTGAATCTGATTATATCTCGAGAAACCATCCATGAAAAAAAATACCTCACAGCCTGTCCATTCATCGGTGATCTGAACGATGAACGAGGTAGGAAAATTGTCTTTCAGACATGACTTATTCAAGTCACGAAATTCCATACACACGCGAATCATGCCCTGTTTCTTGCTAACCGGAACCAGGTTTGACACCCATTCCTTCAACTGTACAGGGTAGATAAAATTGGCTTTGAGAAGTTTTTCTACTTTTTCCTTGATTGTTGCTTCTTTTCGAGGATTTACCAGATGAAGCTTCTATCAAACTGGTTTGGCATCAGGATAAGTCATAATTTCATGCTCAAAAACTTGTGGGTCGATGCCTGGCATTTCCTCGTAAGACCAGGAAAAAACATCGTGGAATTATTTGAATAACTCAGTGTAAGTTCTAATCTCTTTGGGGGAGAAATCTGCTTCGATGAAAACATTCTCCACAACACTAGGGGTTTTGGAGATATCAATTGGAATCATTGTATAAATTCTTGCCATATTACCCTTGGCATAAACTCCATGCATAGCCAGAGGATTTATAGGACAAGAATTATCTCCATTCGTGGTCGAAACAAATTCTCCCACCTCTATTCTCCTTAACTAGAGAAGGAAGTAAGATTTATGATGTAGATCATCCCAAGGTCTATTAGGACCAGTCATTTCCTTGAGAATCACCTCGTTAGAGGGAAAGACTAAGTGCAAAGGATCTTGAGTGGTAAGAGAATCTTGAGCCCAAATAGGCTCAAGAACTGGATCTAACTCTTGTGCGGGAATCATATCGGGGTTGGTCGAAGTTTATTGGACAATGTTGTACGCAACCTCAGCTTTGGATAAGGGAATGGCCATGCCACAATGCCCTATCCCTTCCATCGAGATCGATGGGGAAGGTAAATTCCATGGATCGTTAAAGTAGCTCATTCAAAATAAAGAAACTTGTAAAATTGCACCCTCGACTGGTCGAGAACAGTCGATATAAGCCTCACATCACTAGAAGGTAGTGGGTAATCAAAAGTTCCCATCAAGGATGGAAACAAACCAACACCTAAGTTGACAGTTCTAGGCTACGGATTATCAATCATCAGGACTGTGGAAGCCCCCGATGAAGGGTCGGGACGAGAGAAATACAAATGGTCAATGGTAACAATACGACCCCCATGCATAAAAAACAAGACCCGAAAAATTGTAGCAACCACTTCATTCATCAAATAAGTCCAACTTTTTCCTAACAACATGTTGTAGTCAAGAGGTGCATCGACCAATTGAACTTTGACACACACAATTTACCTCCCAACTGCATGGGGAAGGAAGGAATAGTTTTGTGTGGTCTAAACGCCCAACTGTCAAATGACGTAAGCAACGTAGGCCACGAAGACAACCCAAGCTGGCCAATGGCCTTCCAACATGCCAATGAAATCATGCAAGTCAAGGCACCCTCATCAATCACTGTACGAAAAATGTTCCACATAAAATATTTCATGGTGTAATCCACTACTATCTAAAAAGAAACATGGTAAAGAATACGAGATTTTAAGTCAACTGGATAAAAAATGATCGCTTATGGGTTGTAAGTCTCTATCGTGTTGAGGAAAAGATATGGAATAATCTTACTCAATCATTTTCAAATCTTACTTGGCTAAATCAAGATAGACAGTAATATCACCCTATGTTTATAGCCATAAAAAATTGTTTCCTAATCCACAAGTATTGCTTACAATAGCTTAGGATGATTTTTTTATAAATGAAAGATTGCTGAAAAATTAATGTTTATGTAATTTTCTGAATATAACAGATGCAGAAATAAATGTAGAGACAGAAGTAAAAATACCAAGTCAATAATTAACATATATGAGACATAAAGTAATTTCTTATTCCATTCCAATTTATCAAAAGAATCGTTCTCTTTACAAAATTCCCTAAGGAAGTTTGGACCAAAGTAAAACTTAGATGTACTCGATGAAAACCATACAAAAGGAATTCTGACAGAAAGTAAAAAACTAAACTTTAAAAGATGGATCAACTTGCCACACATTGTTTCCCACTTGAATCTGCACAATATCCTTTATCAGTTGTGAAATTTAATTCACAAACATACAAGTCTACACAAACTATCAAAGATAGATCAACACCTTCGAAAAACAATTGTCTGAATGATGTAATTCAAAGTTGAATCTTGTTGTCTACAATATGACCCTGATGTCATAAAAGAGCATTAGGATTTCAATGAATTAAAGAATGATTGAAATCTTAACTATATCAATAAAACTCAAGAGTAGACCTTAGTATGATTTCTCCTTCTATTCTCCCCATCTTCCTCCTCCTCTTTTTGTCTTTAAGCAATTAGAATTAGTTGAAGTAGTTAAAATACCTCTTTAGTTAAGTTAACTAAAACTCAACTAACTTTTATTTTAGGGGAAAAATTAATAAAATAATAATAAGGGTCTTTAATAAATAATAACTAGTAGGTGGGACCCCTTGTGACTCTCTTTAGTTTATTAACAAGCATAAACACAACTAGTTAATCAATCAAACACATCCCTCCTTGTGGATCCCATCATAACTCTCATAATTTGAAAATTAATATCAATGATATTTGAAGCCATATCCAAAAAAATAAAAATATCCAACATATCCAAAAAATAGTGTGTTGTCCAAAAACTTTAGAAGTCAACTGTTCTCAACAATCAATAAAAAAAGCACTCAAAAACCATATTTTCCACTTTGGGAGGCAATTTTTTCAGTATTGTTGTTGTCTCCCTTTGATTTCTCTAACTTTTCCTTAGGCTATTTAGAGCCTTTAGGCCTGATCTCACTAATAACATGAGAGAAATCATCTCTCAAATGCATGCGGGATGAAACAGATTTGGTAGAGTCATTTGAGGGAGAGGAGGGGGAAACAACAACTTTTCCATTATCAGGTGCATGGTGGGATTTGGTTTTTAACCTCTTTCTTGCATGGGGAGACTGTACTGGTGAGTGTGCAAGGGAATTTTGGACAATTTTTTTAACCAGTGGAAGAGGAGTAGGCAGAGACAAATTGGGCCATCCATGATGTTGGGAGATTGTCGGATGGACAATCTCTTTCCATCCATCATTTTCAGGGACTCCATGTTGTAATGAGACATGAGGGGGAACTGGGATACTAGGGACATGTGGGGCTTGGAAAGGAGGCCCTTCTTGCCTAGGTTGGACCACTCCTTATTCAATCCAGTTGAAAAATACATCTTGGAATAGCTAGTTTAACTCTTGTGAGTCTGCATCAAAATGTACAAAAAAAAATTTCCTTCTAGAGCCCCTATTCCAATTTCCTCTTCCCCTGTTACCCCGAGCATGGCTACCTATGTTGAAGAAGCTCATTCCTATATGCATTATTCATTAGAAACTAGTTTATTCAATAAACCATACATGGCATCTCTTTAAATATGAAACAATGTTTGGATCAGCAATACATCATACTCATGCAATCCAATCCATAAAAATCATTTAATACTTGTCAATGAGCAGGGGGTGAATCAGGGTTATGGGATAAATGAGGGATTGTATTGAGCAAAAAGTGGTAAAATGAAAGGGGGTAGATCATGATTACTTATCAACAAATCATCAGACAATCAACTGTATTGTAATAAGAAAACACATCAACTATAACGCATCCCTGTGCCATCCTTTCAACTGCTATAATACAAATTTTTCATTTAATTATAATTTAATTTTAAGAACAGGGAGTGAATAGTGAATATGGGAAGGTGAGGGGACTTGTAATGTGCGGAAAAGTGAGAGAATGGCAGGGAAATAACAAATATTGTTCACAAAACCAATCAAGTAGCATAACTTTGTACTAAACTCAATACCAAAAAAATACCAACACCATATTAACAATCACTGTGTATGAAACTGTTTATTGTCACAACATTTAAATTCCTCAAAAATTCTCAATTAGAACAGTCTATGCAATCAAACTCATAATCAAAACAACTTTCGATTCAACAGTCCTATTAAGAAAATGCTTGGTCTTTTAATTTCTTTCCTTTCTTTTTTTAGAATTTAAAGTAAACACACAACAACATTGATCCACCTATATCCCATAATGCATTACTTATAAAAATATAATACACTGTCTACCAATTTACAATAGGCCAATTAAATCATATGCCCAGTTCCCTTTCAAATCGAACAAACTTCCAGAACATGCCTGATTACATACACTCTTCATCATATTAACCAATAAGTTTTTGCAACGAAACCACAATGAATATAAAACCAGATATTCATCACTATTGATGCAATTATTTACAATATGCACGATGATTCCATAATATATACACATTTAATATAATGAAATACACACAGTCACCATTTCCATGACTATCTATAACCCTGATTGGTCCTAGTGAAACATAAAGGTGTTTACATTTTGTAATTAATACAATGTTGTAAAAACATAGTGAGTGGAAACATAACGACAAGATAACAACCCTCAACTACATATTAGTATTCATTCCCAATCACAACCTTTCAACCAATTTAATCATGGAAAGACGAGATGGGTACTCGATGAAAACTTTCATAATAATTCCACTTGATAAACCAATCTTCGACAACCAAGAGATGCTTGATAGGAGAAAGAATAATTGGGGATTTTAAAATCGAGCTCTGTCACAAAAAATACAAGGAGACAATCAAGAGTGAGCTTAGTCATCAATAACACAGAGAACTGGAGGTCCTCAGAGGCATATCCACCACATGAAAAACCCTTTCGATACAAGCATAGTAGAAATCCATAGGGTTTCCTTATCACTCTTGGTCTAGGCAATAAAACAACAATTAGCCATAGAGGAAACAACAAAGGGTAGGGTAGAAAATTGATGCACATAGTGCGTTTATGTTTTCAAAGGAGACGCGGATGTCCACTTGAATAGTGACGGTTACCAAGAAGACACAGAGGTATAACCTATGTCCATTTCCTTAAGAGCCTAACCATTTGACAACAACATCGGTGAGGATGCATAACCCAATGTATCACTTATATCACCCCACAACCACACAACATATATATTGAAATTATCGCCACCCTAAGACCGATTCCTGAGATACTTTGGTGCCAATGCACTGAGCCCACGACCATGACTCTAGTATAAAAATCACACAATGACCAACTAGCAGTCTGAATGCAACTAGACAGGGTTACCCTCATGACTGTGAGGAAGCAACAAGCAAGAATATATAGAGCGAAACCCTCCACCATTAAAACACAAAGCGTTATATAACCAATTCACTTAATATCCACAGAGACCCACCACGATTTTAACCAACAGAACAACCAACGAATTCACAACCCAAACAAAAACCAATTATTTTGCTTACAATCCGAACAATTACACAGTCATTCTAGAGAGAAAAAAACACACATTTACACAATTGCATTTCTCATGAAAACACAAACCCAAGCATTATTGAGCCATTGTTTGTTCATACACAGATCGTAATTCATGGATGGGGTGAAAAAGAAGCATACCTGTAACTGAGAGATTAAAAGGACGAGATGGCCGAGCATTTTCTTCCTAAGCCTGAAATGTGAAGCTTAACCACCAACAAACCTAAATGCAACAAAGAAACATACTAGGGTGACGACCTTATGGGGGGGAGTATGGAGTGACGTGCATTTACTGCATGTTGCTTCCATCTCCTATCCTATTCAATTCCAAAGTACAATACATCTAACACTCATTATATCATTTAAACCATGTAATCAATTTCCAAACCATTGAAATATGCGACCATATTCCTTGCCCAATGCGCTACCCAATACATTCATGTTAACCTTTGCCAAGTTTTCAAGCCATACCATATGCACCCAAAATAACTCAAATGAAAATTACATAGCCACTAACCAACCATTTAATAGTTAGGACTAACACTAACATTTTTTTCATTTCCATTTTCACATAACTTCTAACATAGCTTAAACATAGATCCTTTCTTTTAGGATTTTTTCCATAAGTTTCTTTTCTTTCTTTTGGTTATGTCATTAATAACATACTTCTTGTGTATGTGTGGCTAGGTAATAAATCATGGTGATTTGTCGCATGATTAAACATAACAACTGTAAATATATGTTAATCATAACATAACAATAATTCTTTGAATTCCATAAACAACCCATAAAATTCATCATCCACCTGACTTACTATATCCAAAATGAAACCATGACTGCATTGTCAACCATATAGGACCCTGTAAGCAGCATCAAAACAACAATAAAAAATGTGTGATATGACTATATCTGAGCCTCCATTCTACAAGGGGGTCCCACCTACTAGTATTTATTATTATCATAGTTTAAATAATAGGGCTTTAACAATACTTTACGGGAGAAGTTCCTCATTGCTATTTTAATCGTCAACAAATTGGTGACTCCACAGGGAAATCTGTTTCCAACAGATTAAGAACTCTGAATGTCTGGTTTCACAAACCAAGTAACATCATATCAAGAAGATATAAATCAGAATGATTATGCAATAGGGGGAAATGAGCGTATTTAATGGAAAAATGGTTGGGAATTTGGGAATATCTCATGGAAAGTGTTAAGTATGGGGGGGTTTATCCCTATAAGAATAATCATTCAACCAGAATTTTCTCTTGACTTCAAGGAGAAATTTATTCTAGACTTGCTCTTTGAATCTCAAAATGGATGAAGAAATGGAAAGCAGAAGCGGGAAGTAACCAACTATCTCATACAAAAACAGTGAAAGTAGATAACAAATTCAATGATGCCTTTAGGGGGAACATCATAACAACTGAGTAAGCTTGATTGTTATTGACTAACAATACTTTGCAGGAGTGTCGTTGTGGCAGAATTGATCCAACATTTTATTCTTAACCAAAAATTGAAATCAAAAGAACAAAAGAAAGAAATGTCATAACAAAAATGAAACTGGAAAATTGAAAACAACAGAAATGGAAGGACAGTAATGCAAACAGCAGAAGGAAAACTACTAAAATGAAAGAATAACTGAAAATTATTTTAAAAGAAGAATTGAAATAGCAGAAATGAAACTACTAAAATGAAAGCAAAACTGAACTACTAATATACAGAACAATCCAAGCAGCATTAAACTCTTCAAGTTGGGTCCATGTAGTGTTTTAAGTGAGAATTGTTAGTGTTGTAGGAAAACAATCGCTCTTGTAAATCCTTTAGAATATAAGAGTTTGCACCCATGAAAAAAGCGATCTTAAAAGGAACCAACCATAATTTTTGAAACTTTGAGTGTCTTCCCCTATCATCATGAGATGAATCCCAAAACAATACTTTCTCATTGACCTTAAATTTGATAGTTTTGGCACTCTTGTTGAAATACTTCTTAACAATTTGTTGTATCCTTTTTATATTACCCAAGGAAAACATTATTTTCTCCTCTAAATCCAAGAGTGCATTCATCCTTTGTAAAACAACAGAAGAATTTAATTCTTCGATCTATAGCATTAACCTTAAGGAGGAAAGTTCCATCTCAGTAGGCAGAATGGGTTCTTGACCATAAACAAGTTGGAAAGGAGTTCAACCAATGCTCACCTTGGTGGTGGTTCAATCTTCCCAAAGCGCATAAGTGAGGAGAGTGTGCTATTGACAAGGCTTATCTTCGATGAGCCTTTTCATGATTCTCACCAGATTCTTGTTGGTAGACTCGGCCTGCCCATTTACTTAGGGGTAATAAGTTGATGAGGTGAAATGTTTAACTCCCAACTTGGCTAAAAATTGGGTCATCTTAGAAGAAATAAAAGCGAGACCATTGTCTATAATAATTTCCAAAGGAAGACCAAATCTGGAAAAGATGTTATTTTCAAGGAAAGAAATCACCTAATCATCTGTCGAATGTTTAAGAGGGACAACTTCAACCCATTTTGTAAAATAGTCTGTGGTTGTCAAAATAAAGACTTGTCCTATTGAAGACGGAAGATTAATAGGACCAATAAAATCCAATACCCACTTTGAAAAAGGAAAGTCCAGGAGGATAGGTTGTAATGGCATCGCTGAAAGGCATTCTTTCCCAGCAAATTTCTGGCACTTGTCACAAGATCTCAAAAAAACATAAGAGTCACAAAATATTGAAGGCCAATAGTATCCTTTTCTAATAATATTAAAACCAATGGTTTTAGTAGAAAAATGACCTTCTACGTGAATAACATAATTTGAAGAACCATGAGTTTCTTGCAACATTTTTTGTGCTTCCTCATGTTTTACATAGCAAAGAAACATACCATCAGCAGATCTTCTAAACAAGAAGTATCCTATAATGATGTATCTATCATATTCAAGATGGAGCCTTCTTCTTTGATGAGTGTATAAGTTATCTAGACATCTTTGGTTTTGCAAATAGTAAACCAAATTCTTATACCAAGGATGTTCAGACACAGGAAGGATCTGATTATCAATGTAGAACAATGTTGATAGAGAACTATAGTGTTCATCAATTTCTTCACTAGTTTCAACATGTTGAGTTAAGTGAAGGGATAAGTCACGTCCCTTGATGGTGGTAGAAGTCACGATAGTTAAATCAACTCCTGAATCTTGGCAAGCCAATGTGCACGCTTCCCTGAAAGATAATTCTGTGAGAGAAAAAACTTGATAGCAGGTAAAGGGACTTTTACCAATGTATGCTTACCTAAGATGAAGTGGAAAAAAATTTCAATACCTTTAACAAGAGAGAAAACATGTTTTTCAATAAAAGAATATTTAAATTCATCATCAAACAATCTTTGACTCATGTAATAAATTGGTTTTTTGTTACCTTGGTCATCACCTTCCATGAGGATAACATAAATTGCTTCCTCTGTGAAATTAGTATATATCATAAATTCTTTCTCAAAATCTATCTTTGCCAAAACCGGTGCGGAGCTAATTGCTTTCTTAATCCCTACAAAATCATCTTCGACATCATCTGTCCAAGAGAAGGAACAATATTGCTTAAGAAGATTATGAATCGGTTTGACCATTACAACAAAATCAGGAACAAACCTACGGACAAAGATAATAACCCCCATAAAATCTTGAACCTCATTCTTGGAAGTGGGAGCAAGAATATTTAGGATAGCAGCAATCCTTTCAGAATAAATGCTTATTCATGAATCAGAGACAATGTGTCCAAGGATCTTGCCCTTGGTAACACCGAAAATAGACTTAGAAGGATTTAGAGAAATGACAAATTTTTTGCATCACATGAGAACTCTTTTAAGATGGCCAAAATGATCTAATCAGTTTTTAGAGTACACAACAAAGTCATCAAGATATATTTGAATGATCATTCCAATCAAATCGTCAAAAGCTATTTTCATAGCTCTTTGAAAAGTGGCACCTGCATTGGATAATCCAAAAGGCATACGTTCATAAGAAAAAGTGCCCCAACGAGTAATAAAGGTGGTTTTATATTTATCTTCCCTTTTTACCTTGATTTGATTGTAATCAAAGAAACCGTCAAGTAATGACATCATCTGTGACCCTGCAACTTGCTGCAAAATCATTTACATATTTGAGAGAGGAAAGTGATCTTTTATTCTAGCCCAATTTAATGCACAAAAATCTACGCATAATTTGATTTGACCAGTTTTTTTCCGAACAGGAACCAAATTAGAAACCCATTCTGAATACTTAATCAAAAAGATAATCCCAGCCTTCAAGATTTTTTCCAACTCCTTTCGAATAGTTGCTTCCAGTGCAGGTTTTGGAACACATATATTTCTAAACTTTTGAGTTTTATTTTCCTCTTTCATGAAAATATAATCTTTCCCAAATCATGAATTAGAGAATAACTTTTGAACTTTAAATCCATTTCATTCCTGGTTAAATAAGAATAAGGCGCATATGATGTCCGTCGTTTATGAAGCCTTTTATTTAATCAAACAATCCTAATCTCTTCGAAGTTGTGGAGCTGCCAAATTGTTAAATAAGTAAATCATTGAGGTCACTTTAGAGATTCGTGCTTCGGGCATTTCAATATGTTTAAATAATGAAAACTCTGAATGTCGAAGTTCTTAAGGCTAATTCAAGGTTTAAAGAATGATAAATTAAAACATAAGAAAGACTAGTAGAATATTAACTTCTCCATGATTTCAGCCTTCGGGATATCTCTACCCTCTTCTCTGAAAGCTGAACCACCAAATTGTTAATAACGTTTATGATTGGTTAGAGTTAATGATTGGAATGATTATTTTTTATTTTTCATCAATGCGAAAAACGTACAGAACTCATCTGTTTCAGGCAGGTTAATTGTGCCATCAGAACTTAGTGGAACGCCGAACTGATTCAAGAGACTGATAAACTAGGCAAAAAGACCAAATGTAATAGAGAAAGGGGTAAATAGATAGAAAGGGAGATTCAAAATCACCAGAGTGTTAAATCTCCGAAGTGGAAGATCCGATGCCACGTGTCCTTTGATTTCAATGATGGAGATTTGTTTCAGAAATCTGGGCTTCGCGACTTCGGGAATCCTCGCTTCACAACCTCACAAACCTTTTGAAGCAATTATCCTCGAAGCATGGGATCTCATGCCGCGTGTCCTTTGATTTCAATGGTGGAGATTTATTTCAGAAATTTGGGCTTCGGGACTTTGGTAATCCGGGCTTCGAGACTTCGAGAATTCTCACCTCACACATTCAGATTTCTTCTGAAGCAGTTATCGTTGAAATGGGAGATCTGGCATCGTGTGTCCAATTAAATCAATGGTCACAATGGACTTTGTATCCTCGGGAGTTCTTTAGTCAACACTGCTTGCCTCCACAGAGTATGAACTAGTCGAATATAGAGATCGTCTGACAGGTGTCCCTCCTTTAGATCGACAGACATGAATTGCACAAATATTTCTCCAGATGTGACCAAGAGTTGTGACCTCAACTCAAACTTTGGGCGCTTATATTACTTTGTGAGATTTGATGGCTTATCTCTCTCTCACCTAGATCAAAGGTCAAGGGAAATTGTGGGGCGTGAAGTTGCATGGGACTTAATTTCCAAAGGCAGTCCTATAATTTAAACCACGGTTTTCTCTCGGGGTTATGTGGCATCATGAGGCATATTGCAGGATGAAAAGAGGTTTACTTAAAAACCACCTTTTCAGGGCTCCGAAAAATATTGATAATAAGAAAAGGACGTTGGAACAACACCTGTCATCCACGTCATGTATCACGTTCGCCCTCCAACTTGTTACGCTTTCCACATCGGTTACTGCATTTACCTCCATTACAATTTAATTTTGCATGGACAATTAATTTACCTATGTCTGTTATCCATCTCTTGATGAACCATGCAGATTTATCCATCCGATTATCCTTCTCCTTCTAAATAAGCATTTTTCACAACAGGTGAAGAGACAGAAGAAAAAGATAGTTAAGTCCCATCTGTTTTCACACCCTGTTGTTTCATTTTAGACATATTTAGATATTGTAAGAAGTCCAACCATTTTGAGTTGTTGAAAATTTTGTATAAATACACAGATTCAATATCTACACCAGTATGCTTCTTTCCGGATGTAATAGAGAAAACTCTCCTTTTGTGAGAATTAATACAAGTGCAGACTGAGATTCCAACCTTTGTGCAGTTTGAGTTATGTGTTTCTCATGTATCTCATATTTCTAGCTAATCATTATGTCATTTCTTGATAAGTGAGTGGTTGCAATTTAGTACTAATACTATTGTAGTCACATTTTATTGGTTGTTTGATAAGCAAGAATTGTTTCCTCTATATTTTTCTATAAGTAGATACAAGACCTGTGAACTACTTGGATTATTGTATCTTATATATTTTCAAGGGTGCATTCTTTATTTTCTTCTATTGTGCACAAGGTAACATTCATCTTGTATTGATGCCTTATTTTGTTTAATAGTTTTGTAAGTTTCTCCCACATCATTTGATTTTATAAATCGACTCAGATGACTTAGACAACCTCTGTTATGTTCTGTCATTAATTTCATTTGAGGATTAATTATTATATAACTAACGGAAGAAAAATCACCTTTCAAAACTTTCCTTTAAATTCCTAATGTCTGACATTATTCTTTGAGCCTTAACTTTAATCTCAGGAACAACATCTTTTTGGCGCCGTTGCCGGGGACGGAGAAACAAAGTTATTTTTCCCTGGGAGAACGACATGGTAAGTTTCTCTCTTTGATAGTGAAAAAAGATTGAATACAATAACAAGCCTAATTTTTATCTTTCACTTGGAGACTCCACTATAGATAAAATGGCATTCAGTAGAAAGAATACCAGGAAGAACCCAGACGATCAACAGACTACGCCTGTATCTGATCCCGAAAAGTTGTTAAAACCCAAGGGATACCTCAAGTCTACTACCTCATCTTCGGGAAAGAAGTACCAACCCAAATTAACTCAATTCAATACTAAGGTTCCGGTCAAACGATTGACTCCCGATGAAAATTTTAAACAAACACTATCTACAGAGGTATCAACTAGCGAACCCAAAAGAAAGATTGAGATTAACCCTTCCGATACTCAGTCTAGTCTGAACAAAGGATCCTTTTCTATACCTGTTTTTGGTACTTTTATGTCTACCCCATCCTCAACCAAAATAAAATTCTTTGTTCTCCGAAATCCGGAGAAGTGCACTTCATACCCTGATACGTCCCCTGTTGGTTCACCCATCTATACATCTTGTAATTCTGAAGAAGCTAGTCCACATTTTCCATTCCCTCCTCTTCTAGACTTCACATATTATAATGACCATTTTCTAGTTTTTCCTTCAATACATTCCGACAAAGTTGAAAGGTCATCGCTTTGGTCCCTAGAATTTTACAAAAGCCCTCTTTTTAACTCCCAAAGTTCATCCCCTCAACTTCAAATGGATGTTATCATAGGAGGTGGCGCTGGAAGTGGCACTGGAGTTGGAGGAAATGCTGGAGGAGGAGGCAGTCAAGGACCACCTCTACCACCTAGTATGTTTTTCCAAGGTGGCGGCCATATACGCTCCTTTATTCCTTTTCCCCATCCTTCACAATTTTCCAGAAAATTATATGAAAAACTTATTGAAATTCACAGGAGAAGGAGATTTAACTACCACAGAGCACATAAAAATTTTCAACCAATTCATTGATATCCTTGGCATTGAGCATGTGAATGTTTACTCAAGAATTTTAGTGCAGAATTTCGAAGGACAAGTAAGAATGTGGTTTCGAGGGCTTTCGGTAGGTTCTATAGGATCTTACAACGCACTAGAAAATGCTTTCTTGAGACAATGGAGAAAAAAGAAAGATCACCTATATTATCTGACAGAGTTTGGGGCCCTGAGGAAAAATAATTTCGAGTCAGTCCTAGATTTCACATAGAGGTTTAACAAACTTTATCATAATATCCCAACATAAGTTAAAACTTCTCAACCCATAGCTAAAATGACTTTCGCAGGGGATTTTGAGCCCGACTTTGCCCTACTTTAAGAGAAAGGAGATCTACTGCCCTCACAAGAATGAAGGACGACGCCATAGAAATTGATTCGAACATGATAGCGTCACGTAAACTAAAATCCAAGGTTGATATAGGAACCAAAGAAACTAGACGCTTCAGGGAACAAGTAGGAACCTCCGGATCTGGGAGATCCATGGAGGAAAAAATGGATGACATGGCTAAGATAATCAAAGAATTATCCAACAAAATCTCTAAAATGGAACTAGACCAAGATAAGCCTGATCCATTCACTAGAAAATATTTCAAAAGGAATCCTAACCACCAGATCCAGTAGAGACAAGTAAAAAATGAAGATAAAAAAATCAAAGCCCCATTTAAAACATAAAACTTCATGAAAAGTGATGATATGAAAGACTATGAGGGGTTAGATGAATATATAAACAATCTCAGTGGTGACTACCAAGAAACTCACCTAACCAAACATGATTACGAAAGATATTTAGACCAAGAACCCCTATTTGGAAATGAGGAAAGTATAAATAATCTAGGAGAGTCTGATTATCAAGGAATCACCGACTCTATAATGGTCGAGCTTCAATAGAAATATAATTTAAGGCCTAGAGATAAAAATTCTACAACTACTCCACCAAAGAAGATCTTGTTGAGAAGTAAAATGAATGAGGCAGTTCAACCATCCACTGAAATGCAAGCTTCCAAAACAAAAACAGTCGAAATGCAAGATGCCAGAACAAGGACAACCGAAACAAAAGCAACACAGACTAATAGGCCAGATAAAAAAGAAACAGAGATCCCAACCAGAGAAGCTAAAAATATGATTGGAAGTTTCAATTTGGAAAATGAAATTAATAAAATCTAAATCCCTGTACCTCTGGTTGAACTAGAAAAAAATTCGATGTATAAAAAGCAGATTGCTAAGATGATAATTTTTCATATGTTGAAATTCATGCAGATGTTATTAATTTAGAAGATGATAATCCTACTATAATGTTTGGTCCACATATTGAAAATGCCAAAGATTATGTCTCTCATTTTTATATTACGCTGACTGTGCATGATCACCTACTACATAACTGTATGTTGGATTCTGGAGCATCCCACAACTTAATGCCCAAAATTCTTATGGAAAAACTGCGTCTCGAGGTTACTAGACCATACCATGATTTGTATTCTTTTGATTCAAGAAAAGTTAAATGTCTTGGTATGATTAAATATTTGGTTGTTAATCTTGCACAGATTCCTGTAAAGAGAATTCTTACGGACATAGTTGTTGTTGATGTCCCTGCAAAGTATGGCATGTTGTTATCCAGGTCTTGGGGCACCAAACTTGGAGGATCACTTCAACTTGACATGACTTATTCTACGATCCCGATCTTCGGTGGACATTTCACCCATCTATACAGAGAGACAAGGCTAGCATATACTACAAGTGACCCGCAGAACCCAAATAATTACCCTGTATATGTCGTCGATAAGGATTTAGGAAATTGTATATTATCAATTTATGATGGTTTCGATGAATGTACAGAATAAAGTTGTACAGAAGAAGAAAACCAAAAAGAAAAAATAGAAAAAACAAACAAAAATGTAAACAGTGTAGGAGTTTGGAAGATGTTTTTTGATGGTGCTTCATCCTGGGAAGGAGTCATAGTTGGAGTGTTCTTTGCGGCACCTGGAGATGAGTTCATTATCCCTTTCTCATATAGATTGCAATATGACATTGACTATACAAATAACGTATGCGAGTATGAAGATCTCGTCTTAGGACTAGAGGCTGCCCGAAAATTGAAAATTGAAAATCTAATAGTTTGCAGTGATGCAGAATTAATTGTAAAACAAATAAGGCAGCAGTATCAAGCCAAACATCCAAGGCTAAGATCATATAGAAACTACACTTGGGATTTGATAGAAAAAATATTCTCATCATTTAAGATTCATCATATTCCCGGGATAGAGAACCAACAAGCCAATTCTCTAGCCAAAGCGGTTGCAACTTTTATGGATCCTACTGTTCTGAAGTTAAAGTATCATATAGAGATTAGGCACATGCCTTCAATACCAAATAATGTTCATCACTGACAGGTCTTTGAAGATGATGAGAAGATCAAGCAATTTCTAGAAATGGTCGATGAATATTATGAAACACACATCGACCAAGAAAATCAGACTGACCCTACTTGGATCATGCAAGAAGGTGAAGATCCTTAGAAGTTCCAAGATAATATCGCTAACCATCGTATGTTGGTGCTAAAAAACAATCAGATCCCTAAAGGTCTAATCCCCCTAGAAATATTATTTGATCAGGATGACATACCCCTAAAGTCTACCTTACAACCTCAACTCGAAGAGGTGGAAGATTGTAATATAAGCACTAAGGAAACTCCTAAACTAGTCAAAATATCTAAATACCTTCCACCCAAGATGAAAAGTAAATATGATGAGTTACTCAAACAATACAAATATGTCTTTTCTTGGACTTACGATGAATTGAAAACTTATGATACCACTGTCATCGAACACAAAATCCCCTTGAAACATGGCATAAAACCTTTTAGGAAGAAACTCAAACAGATAAATCCTATACTCCTGCCTTTGATAGAAAGAGAGGTAAAAAATTTCCTTGATGCAAATATTATTGTTCCACTCAGGTATTCTGAGTGGGTAGCCAACTTGGTTCCAATAAGGAAGAAGAACAGTGAAATAAGGGTCTACGTGGATTTTAGGAACCTAACTAGATCATCCCTTAAAGACAATTATCCACACCCTAAAATGGATCACATTCTAGAAAAAGTGGTCGGGGCTAACATAATGCCTATGATTGATGGATTTTCAGGTTACAATCAAATTGTGGTCCATGAAGACGATAAAGAAAAAACCGCTTTTACCACTCCATGGGGAACATTCATGTACGATAAAATTCCATTCGACCTTATGAAAACAGGGGCCACCTTCCAACGAGCAATGGACATCACCTTTGTTGGCGAGTGAGATAAGTTTTTCATTATTTATCTCAATGATTTCACTATTTTTTCTAACTCAGATGCAAAGAACTTGGTACACCTCAAACAGACATTCAAGAAATGCCGAAAAAACGGTTTGTCACTCAACCCTAATAAATCCCATTTTACAATGCAAGAAGGTAAACTCTTGGGCCACATAGTATCTAGATAAGGAATCAAAATCGACCCGAAAAGAGTTGAAGCTATAGATACAATAAATATTCCTAGGAATAGAAAGGAAATCTAGTCTTTTTTAGGAAAAATAATTTTTTTAAGAAGATTCATTCCAAACTTTGCTGAAATTGTTAAACTGATTACAGATATGCTCAAGAAAAACAGTGAGGTCAAATGGACAACCGGAGTTAAAGCATCCTTTGAATGCATAAAGAAAGTGATAGGGGAAGCATCGGTGCTGGACAGCCTAGACTATATGAAAGAATTCCTTACCTTTTCATTTACATCCAAACATACTATCACAGTCGTGCTCTTACAGAAGAACAATGAAGGTTTTGAACAAGCGATATCATTTTTTAGTAAAATCCTCAAAGACGTCGAATTAAAATATGATATATTGGAAAAAAAAGGCATACACAATGGTCAAAGCCCTCAAAGATTTTAGAACTTATTTGCCTCATTCCAAGGTAATTGCCTATGTACCAACCAACGATGTCTAGGACATATTGGTTCAACCTGACAGTGATGGGAAAAGAGGCTGATGGTTAGCCAAAATTTAGGAATTTGACCTAGAAGTAAAACCGACCAAACTTGTCAAAGGTCAAGGCTTGACTAAACTATAAGACGAATCAAATTTTAGGGCACCTGGGATAAATCATTTGCAATTCTATGGAGAGCTTCCAAATATAGAAGAGTTTGATGATTAGACACCTGCAACTCACATCCAAGAAAAATTTTCTTCCTCAGCTTGGCATGGCGATATACTTTCATACCTTCTGACTTTTCAGTGCCCAAGTGATATGACTCCTTCCAAGGAGAGAACGTTGAAGATGGATGTGGTAAAATATTGCATCATAGATAGCCAACTATATTGGAAGGATCCCCTAGGCTTTTTATTAAGCTGCTTAATAGAATCCAAAATGGATAATGTCATAAATGAATTTCATGAAGGGGTGTGTGGAGGAAATCACACCTGGAGGGAAACGACCTATAAAATCCTAAGATATGGATACTATTGGCCGAATTTTTTTACTAATGTGAATACCAAGGTCAGAACTTGTAACTCCTATCAACTATTCTCATGCAAGAAAAAGCTTTTCGCTTTACCCTTAATTCCGTTCGAAACAGAAGCTACGTTTCAACAATGGGGTATGGATTTCATCGAAGAAATCCATCCACATTCAAGTGCACAGCATAAATGGATCTTAACCACCATAGACTATTTCACTAAATGAGTGGAGGCCATTCCAACACGAAATTCTGCAGATTCAGTGGTGATCAATTTCTTAGAAGAAAATATTTTATCGAGATTCGGTTGTCCTCAAAAACTAGTTACTGATAATGCCCAAGATTTCAAATCCACAACGATGGTTAGTTTTTTTCAAAATTAAAATATTGTACTAGGAAATTCTATAGCCTACTATTCGTAGGGAAATGGATTAGTCAAATCATCGAATAAGATCCTAATCACCATAATAAAAAAGGTGTTGAATGAAAATAAGAAAGACTGGCATGTTCATTTGAAATACTCTTTATGGGCAAATTAAATCGGCACTAAGAAATCAATTGGAATGTCTCCTTTACAAATGGTGTACGGTACTGATGTATTCCTCCCCATAAATCTTGCTCTTCCCGTAATGAAGCTTTGGAAATATGCGAAGGAAGAGTCGAATGATGTTACCAGAAGAATAAATCAGTTAATTGAAGTTCAAACAAATAGGGTTGAAGTGGATGAGAAACTTCAGAAATATCAAGATAACATGAAATCCTTGTTTGATAAAAGGGATAAAGATAGGGAATTTCTCCCTGGTGACCTAGTTTTGAAGTGGGATGCTAGAAAAGAAGACGCAGGAAAGCACGATAAGTTTTATCCCATCTGGTTTGGGCCCTTCAAGATCGTGGCTTCTGAGGGAAAGAACTCATTCTTATTAGAAAACCTCGATGGGAAAATCCTTAATGCCCCTATCAATGGGTGTTACCTGAATCATTTCATGAAATGAACACGTTCCAAATCCCCATTGTATATACCAGTTCGAGTTTTATGTTTTAGTTCACAATTTTTTCGTTCCTTTGGTAAGTTTTTATGTTCACCGTAAATAGACCAAGTTTGTTGATTTCATAAAAACAGAAATATAAAAAAAGAGCAACACCTATCGTTTATTTTTCTTCAGAAGTTTTTGACATTTCTCATGTTTATTTTTATGCAGAATACTTGTTGATAGTTGAGAGATAAGGATGTATCAGAAACCAACACTTACTTTTCAGAACATTGGCTTTCTCTCAAAATAGGTGATAAATAATTGGTTTACTTGGTTGCAAATATGAAAAAAATTTGAGGTATGAGCTTCTACCCTACTGACCCAAGATAAATTTTCAAGGGGATATCACTAAATATGAAATAAGTCTCATCCATATGAATATTGTCACTTGATCAACAACCAGAGGAATATAAGAATTATAGCCTAATCTTGAAATTCTTCTTTGAGTTTTGATAAAATTAAAATTTAAATAAAAAAATGAAATAAGCTTTATAAAAAAGAAAATAAGAATAAAAAGACCTTAAAGAAAATAGGAGAATCAATGAACGAGCTTGTATGGGAATAACCTTGTTTGTAGTAGAACATTTTGAATCCTCGTTTTGTTTTATCCTTCCCATCCTCAAGTTTTATTTTCCTATGATTCTCAATACCTCTCCTTGGTATTCATAGAGAGAAAAGACTTCACCTTAACTCTGAAAACTCAGAAACATGTCTTCAAAAGAATGTTAGGCGAAAATTTATACGTCCCTTTCAAATTAACCGAAAGAAACTATGTTTAGACTAATCTTAATAACTTTAGCTCTCTTATCTAGTTTTAAACTGACTAGTTCACTCAAGGTTGATCCCTAAAATTTAAAATCCCTTATAAAATCTCCTTAATAGGTGAAGATGTATTGAACATTGGAAGAAAATTAGTTTCAGAGTATATTGAAAATTTGTCATAGACCTTTTCTTTGAATATCTTAAACATATATCATCCCTTGTATGTTACATACATATTGATTTCCCCCTTCATTTATTAAAATATAGACAAATGGTGAAAGGAAATTCATTAAATGATTTCCCCCATCTAGTCCAAGGAAAATGGTGAAAGGAAATTCAAAAAATCGATTGGCCCCTTTTTGTCCAAAAAAGAGATGATGAAAGGAAATTCATTTAAATGATTTCCCTCATCTCAGCCTTTAAATGAAAAATTACTAATTGAAGTGGTGAAAGGAAATTCAATGAGAGAAATAGATAACTTCATCAAGGTACTGAACAGGCTCGCTGACAGTGAAGTAATATCTATGATATCTATGTGGTTTTCATACGTATCTACATGATATAATCTAACATCTAATTATTTTTCAGTGAGATTTACATTCTAAACCAACGGCGGATCCCCATAGAATATGACGCATATACTTAACCTTGATGCAAACAAAATAAATCAAAGCTTGATATTTCGGCTAAAGTTACTTTGATTATCTGAAGAAAATCCGAACACAGTTTTAAGAAAGAGGAATTTCAAATAGCCTAAATGAAGGTTATGATTCGATGTGTTTTAAGGTTTTCTAAGTTTCAGTTGAAACTCTTTTTCTCAGTATGATCCTTTTCTGAATGTGTTTCACAGAAATGCAATAATGACTCCATTTACCCAATAAAGTCACTTGGTCTATTATTCTTTTTCATCTCACAGAGAGATGCGTTCCCTAGATGGAGCCTATGTTGGAACACATATATTTCTGAACTTTTGAGTTTTATTTTACTTTTTCACGAAAAATACAATCTTTCCCAAATCATGAATTAGAGAATAACTTTCAAACTTTAAATCCATTTCAATCCTAGTTAAATAAGAATAAGGCACATGTAATGTCCTCCATTGATGAATCCTTTTATTTAATCAAACGATCCTAATCTCTTCGGAGTTGTGGAACTGCCAAATTTTTAAAGAAGTAAATCAATGAGGTCACTCCAGAGCTTCGCACTTCGACCGTTTCAATATGTCTAAACAATGAAAACCCTGAACGCCGAAACACCAAAGTTCTTAAGGCTAATTCAAGGTTTAAAGCATGATAAATTAAAACATAAGAAAGATTAGTAGAAGATTAACTTCTTCGTGATTTCATCCTTTGGGATATCTTTACCCTCTTACATTCAAAACCTCTGAAAGCCGAACCGCCAAATTGTTAATAACATTTATGATTGGTTAGAGTTAATCATTGGAATGATTATTTTTTATTTTTCATCAATGCGAAAAACTTACATAATTCTTTTGTTTCATGCAGGTTAATGGCACCATCAAAACTTAGTGGAACGTCAAACTGATTCAAGAGTCTGATAAACTAGTCGAAAAGACCAAATATAGCAAAGAAAGGGGTAAATAGACAGAAAAGGGGATTCAAAATCACCAGAGCGCTAAATCTTCGAAGTGGAAGATATGACGCCATGTGTCCTTTGATTTCAACGATGGAGATTTATTTCGGAAATCCGGGCTTCGGGACTTTAGGAATCCTCTCTTCACAACCTTGCAAACCTTCCAAAGCAATTATCCCTGAAGCGCAGGATCTCATGTCGTGTTTCCTTTGATTTCAATGGTGGATATTTATTTTGAAAATCTGGGCTTCGAGACTTCAGGGATCTGGGCTTTGAGACTTCAAGAATTCTCACCTCACACATTCAGATTTATTCTAAAGTAGTTATCGCCAAAATGGGAGATATGGCACCGCATGTCCACTTCGATCAATGGTCATGCTGGACTTCGGATATTCGAGATTTATTTACTCAACATTGCTCGCCTCCCATAGAGGACAAACTAGTCAAATATAGAGATTGCCTAAAAGGTGTCCCCCACTTAGATCGATGGACATGGATTGCACGAAGATTTTTGCACATGTGACCGAGAGTTGTGACCTCAGCTCAAAATTTGGGCACTTATAATACTTTGTGAGATATGACGGCTTATCTCGGCTTATCTCTCTCTCACCTAGATCAACAGTCAAGGGTAATTACAGGGCACAGAGTTGCATGGGACTTAATTTCAAGAGGCAGTCCCACAATTTAAACCACAATATTCTCTTGGGGTTACATGGCATCACCAAGCGTATTGTGGGAGGAAAAGAGGTTTACTTCAAAACCACCTCCTCACGCCCTAGAAAAATATTGAGAAGCAGAAAAGGACACTGAAACAACACCTGTCATCCATGTCATGTATCTTGTTCGCCCTCTAGCCTGTTACGCTTTCCACATAGGTTACTGCATTTACCTCCATTACAGTTTCATTTTTTCATAGACGATTACTTTTCCTACGTCCATTATCCATCTCTTTACAAACCATGTAGAGTTATCCATCCGATTAGCCTTCTTTCTCTGAATATGTGTTTCTCACAGCAGATGAAAATACAAAAGAAAATGACAGTTAAATCCCATCCGTTTTCACACCCTTTTGTTTCATTTTAGAAATAGTTATTTATTGTAAGAAGTCCAACTGTTTTGAGTTGTGGAAAATTTTGTATAAATACACAGATTCAAGATCAGCACCAGGCTGCTTCTTGTCAGATGTAATAGAGAAAACTCTCCTTTTGTCAGAATTAATACAAGTGCAGACTGATATTCCAACCTTTGTGTAGTTTGAGTTATGAGTTTCTCCTGTATCTCATATTTCTAGCTTTTCTTTATGTCATTTATTGATAAGTGAGTGGTTGCAATTTAGTACTACTACTACTGTAGTCACATTTTATCGGTTGTTTGATAAGCAAGCCATTTTTCCTCTATACTTGCTATAAGTAGATACAATACCTGTGAGCTACTTGGATTATTGTATATTATATCCTTTCAAGGGTGCATTCTTTATTTCCTTCTACTGTGAACAAGGTAAGATTCATCTTGTATTGATGCCTTATTTTGTTTAACAGTTTTGTAAGATTCTCCCACATCATTTTATTTTATAAATCAACTCAAACGACAAAAGACAACCTCTATTATGTTCTATCATTAATTTCATTTGAGGATTAATTATTATATAACTAACGGAAAAAAAGAACCTTTCAAAACTTTCCTTTAAATTCTTGATCCCTGACATTATTCTTTGAGCCTTAAGTTTAATCTCAGGAACAACAACAGGGTTGATAGGTCTTTGTTTTTTCCTAACTGGTTTTATGCCCTCTGTGATAAGAATGGCATGTTGTATAAGAGTGGGATCAAAACCATGAAGATCCTCATAAGACCAAGAAAAAACATCTTGAAATTCACCAAGCAGTCTGGAAAACTTCATTTTTTCTTCATCAGAACATTGGGCACCTATTTTAACATTCTTTGGGGACTCATGTGTTCCAATGTTCTAGGAAATGGTTTCACCCACCTTCCTTTTTGACTCATCTTGTTTATGTTTATCTTCGTTGCCTACATCACTCGATGAAAATGAACTTTCTAGAGGAGTCAAGCCCTTAAGAATCTTCTTACCTTCCATTGATATAATTTCCTTAGGCTTATAAGGTTCATTTTGAATGAAATCACATATTCTCTCATCACTAGGAAAGACCTGCCATGGTTATATATTTTCAGGGATGTATGGAATATATAGAGATTGAAAAGTACAATCAGGTCTTTGAGGTAGAAGTTGTTGATTAAGAGAGGCTGCAAAAACAACTAATTGATCAACCATTGAGTTCAATTCCCTCTTAACATGAGTAATGTTGAGAGATAGTAGGTTCGAGATAAGTGCCCAAACAGTTTGGGTGTAGTGTTTCATCAACTTGTTTCTAGGAGAGTATATCTTACGTACAAGGTTCAAAACAAGCTCGAAATCCTCAAAAACTATAAGGTGACCAAAACCCAGATTATAGGCATTTTCAATGCCTAATAGTAAAGGTTTGAATTCAGTGACATTTTTTGTGCAAGAAAACTCTAACCTATAAGAAAAGTTATGAATTTTTCCCATAGGAGAGTACAAGATAATGCCAGCTTAGTTTCCTTCATTAGAGTATGAACCATCAAAGTGCATATGCCACATACCGTCATCTAAGTCGATTTGTTCCAAGGGAGTGTTATACTCCTCGGAAAATATGGAATACACTCCTAGTTCCTCTTCGATATAATTCACATTAGGATATGGAACACTTTCTATGTAAGGTGAAATCCTTCCCCCTCTAAGGACTATGATTTTTTTTCCATTCCAAGAAATGGATAAGTGTGTCCCATCAAGTGATAGGTATCCACCCGTCAAAGATTTCCAATATATTCTTAAGATAATCGAGTAGTTACTTACTGGCATGTTGATTACCTAAATATTGAGGGTTGTCCTTATTTCAGGGTGTGCGCACAAAACAAAGGTCACGTCCTTGATTTCAGCTATGGTCGTTTGTTGTATACTATTATAAGAGAGCATGCTTCTGGCGTTTTCATTTTTACAAGACAAGCCTAGCTCTTCCATAATAATCTTTGACATTACACTTGGGCCCGAACCGCCATCAATGAGGCAACAATGGGAAATATTATATATAATCTTTACAAAAATATAAAAAGGGATATTTTTTATAGGGCATCTAAAGTTATGTACACCTACTTTATTTACATACAAATCCTCTTCATCTACCTCTTCATAGAGGTTGGATACAACACAATATTTTCCTTCCATGAATTGTTTTAGATGCTTCTGTTGTTCAGGGACGACAACCATGTCCAGAAGGGTTGCATCTGCTTTAATGTTGGCCAACTTATTTAGAATATTGTATTTGGAAGAGGGAAGGGGGGAGGTAGTTCCTTGACTTTCAAGAGCCTTAGGAACCTAAAACGTAGCAGCTGGTGAGGATGATATCGGGCTAGAAGAATTGCGGGGAAGATCATTTTTTCTTTTGGGAGCATAGGATTTATTCCTAGTATTGATGATCATGACATCTTTCGGCTCTACAAAGTCTAGGACATAGATGGTAGTTTCAGGTCTATTAACCAAGATTTTATCTCTGGTACTCTTCTTTACCTCACACGTACTTTCCTCATGGTATTTCTCACAAAATTTACACCGACTACGAGGCATGATAGCTTTAGGCTGAAAATTATTTTCATTTGGATTTCTAAAGAGGGGTGCAAAAGAGGATGAAGCTCTAGAGGTAAGAGGGGAGACATTTTATTTTCCATCATATGCTATCATACAATTATTCATGTCTTGTAAAAGTTGTAAGAGGGAGGACATGTCTATCTGTTTAAATGATTCTCACTGAGGAAGACATGTTCTTTCAAATTGTTCTTCATACTCTAAACAAGTATGCAAAGTGGAACTGAGGTTATCAATGGCCTTTTCTTCAAGCCTATGATGGTAGGGGGAAGGTAATGAATTATAATAATGCATGAAAGTGGCTTGGTTTTGAGGTCAGATGAGTTCAGGATTTGATTTTATAACTTGGTGAAACGTAAGTTGAAGGACTTGATGCTCTCACCATCCTTATAAGTGATGTTATTATATTCATGTAATTGCACGGTTGGGATTTTGGATTTCCCATAGGTGGATTTGAACCAATAAACTAACTCCTCCCAAGTAGATAAAATATTAGGAGGGAGATCGAAGAAATCGTTCACAGCCTTCCCTTCAAGGGAATTGACAAATAAGCACCTGCAGGTATCATTTTCATTGGCTCCTGTGTTGTGACAGGCATTCGAAAATGCCACCAAATGTTCATTCGTAGTGACAATGTTATTCACTGAAAACCTAGGGAGATGCTCTTTGAATTTAGGAAGTGAACGAGTAGCAGGTGCCAGGTTAAGAGGAGAGGAAACATGCCACAATGTGGTTGTAGCATATTCTTCAAACTGAAAAAGCCCATACTTTTTAATGACTTTGGTGGGGTTTGTGGTAGATTGGACAGGGACTTGGTGAGTATACAAGCTACCAATCACTGACGAAGATGAATATTGAGATGAAGAAGCACCTCTAGTGCCACTAGAGCCACCACTAGATGCCATCTTGTGGATAATAGGTAAGGGAGAGAAAGACAAACTGGACAAATCAGATAAGGTTCTCCTTAGAGCACTTTGTTGGGTTGATAACACAATGTTCCTTCTTCCTATTTCAGCAATAGGATTAATTTCAGGTGATAAGACTCTTCTTCTCCTAGAAACATGAGGGTCTAACGACATGAAAAGAAGATTGACGCTGAAGGAAAATAAAGCTATGGATGATTTCTAAGCTGTCTATGCCTAGCTTCCCAACGTTCTTGGGCACTTATGTCTTGTTCAATTTCTTCCCATGAACGATTAAGCTCAGCCCGAGTATTAGCAGTGTCTAAAATGGTGTTAAAAATTTTTAAAGCAATGTTGGTCTGATCTTGAAGACTGGGCTCAATATTTGGCTGCCTTGCAATAGGTACAATCATTAAGAAATGAAATAGTCAAAGAATTGATATCAGAAAAATAGATATATTTGATGATAATCAAGCATAAACAAATTCAACCAGAGAGATATGGAAGATCTCCCCAGTATGGTCGCCAAATAAATGTTGAGGAAAAGATATGGAATAATATTTCTCAAGCATTTTCAGATCTTACTTTGCTAAAGAAATATAGATGGGAATATCACCCTATGTTTATAGCCATCGAAAATTGTTTCCTAATCCACAAGTATTGGTTACAATGGCTTAGGATGATTTTTTTATAAACAAAAGATTGGTGAAAAATTCAATGTTTATGTAATTTTATGAATATAACAAATGCAGAAATAAATGTAGAGACATATGTAAAAATACCAAGTCAATAATTAATAGAGATGAGACATAAAGAAATCGCTTATCCCATTCCAATTTATCAAAAGAATCTTTCTCTTTACAAAATTCCCTGAGGAAGTTTGGACCAAAGTCAAACTTAGATGTCCCCGATGAAAACCATACAAAAGGACTTCTAACAGAAAGTAAAAAATTGAACTTTAAAACCTAGATCATCTTGCCACAGATTGCTTCCCACTCAACTTTTTCCAATATCCTTTATCAGTCATGAAATGTAATTCACAAACAAACAATTCTACACAGACTATCAAAGATAGATCAACACCTCTGAAAAACAAGTTTCTGAATGATGTAATTCAGCCTTGAATCTTATTGTCTACAATAGGACCCTGATGTCATAAAAGAGAATTAGGCTTTCAATGAATTAAAGAATGAATGAAAACTGAACTATCTCAATAAAACTCAAGAGAAGACCTTAGTATGCTTTCTCCTTCTATTCTCCTCTTGTTCCTCCTCCTCTTTTTGTCTTTAAGCAATCAAAATTAGTTGAAGTAGTTAAACTACATCTTTAATTAAGTTAACTAAAACTCAACTAACTTTTAGTTTAGGGGGGAAATTAATAAAATAATAATAAGGGTCATTAATAAATAATAACTAGTAGGTGGGACCCTTTGTGACTCTCTTTAGTTTATTAACAAACATAAACACAACTAGTTAATCAATCAAACATATCCCTCCTTGTGGCTCCCATCATCACTCTCATAATTTGAAAATTAATATCAATGATATCTGAAACCATATCCAAAAAAAAAAACAATCCAACATATCCAAAAAATAGTGTGTTGTTCAAAAACTTTAGAAGTTAATTGTTCTTAACAATCAATAAAACAAACACTCAAAAACCATATTTGCCACTTTGGGAGGCAATATTTCCCTTGTTGTTGTTGTCTCCCTTTGATTTCTATGAATTTTCCTTAGGTTGTGTGGAGCCTTTAGGCCTGATCTCACTGATAACATGAGAGAAATCTCAAATGCATGCGGGATGAAACGGATTTGGCAGAGTCATTTGAGTGAGAGGAGGGGGCAGAAACAACTTTTCCTTTATCAGGTGCATGGTGGAATTCATTTTTAACCTTTTTCTTGCATGGGAAGATTGTACTGGTGAGTGTGCAGGGGCATTTTGGACAATTTGGTTAACCGGTGGAGGAGGAGAAGGCAGAGACAAATTGGGCCAGCCACGATGTTGGGAGACTGTCTGGTGCACAATCGCTTGCCATCCATCATTTTTAGGGACTTAAACTTGTAACGAGACATGAGGGGGAACTAGGATACCAGGGACATGTGGGTATTGGAAAGGAAGCCTTTATGGCCTAGGCTAGACCACTCCTTGTCCAAAACAATTGAAAAAACCATCTTGGAATAGATGGTTCAACTCTTGTGATTTTGCATCAAAATGTATAGAAAATCTTGGCCTTCTAGGGCCCCTATTCCAATTTCCTCTTCCCCTGCTACCCCGACCATGGATACCTCTGCTAAAGAAGATCATTCATGTATGCATTATTCATTAGCAATTAATTTCTTCAACAAACCATACATGACATCTCTTTAAAAATCAAACAAATTTTAGCTCAGCAATACATCAGACTCATGCAATCCAATCCATAAAAATTGTTTAATACTTGTCAATGAGAATGGGGTGAATAAGGGTTCTGGGATATATGATGGATTGTATTGAGCGAAAAGTGGTAAAATGAAGAGCGGTAGATCATGATTACTGCTCAACAAATAATCAAACAATCAACTATATTGTAATAACAAAACACATCAACTGTAACTCACCCACATGCCATCCTCCAACTGCTATAATACAGATTTTTCATTTAACTATAATTTAATTTTAAGAATAGGGAGTGAATAGTGAATCTGGGAAGGTGAGGGGACTTGTAATGTGCAGAAAAGTGAGAGAATGGAAGGGAAATAATGAATATTGTTCATAAAACCAATCAAGTAACATAACTCTATACTAAACTCAATACCAAAAATACACCAACACCATATCAACAATCACTGTGTATCAAACTGTTTGTTATCACAACATTTAAATTCCTCAAAACTTCTCAATTAGAACAGTTTGTGCAATCAAACTCATAATCGAAATAACTTTCCATTTAACAGTCCTGTTAAGAAAATGCTTGGTCTTTTAATTTCTTTCCTTTCTTTTTTTAGAATTTAAAGTAAACAAAAAACACCATTTCTCCACCTCTATCCCATAATGCATTACTTATAATAATATCATACATTGTATACCGATTTACAATCAGCCAATTAAAACATATGCCCATGTCCCTTTTAAATCGAACAGGCTTCCAGAACATGCCCGATTACATACACTCTTCATCATATCAACCAATAAGCTTTTGCAATGAAACCAAAGTGAATATAAAACCTGAGCTTCATCACTGTTGATGCAATTATTTACAATATGCACGATGATTCCATAATATATACACAGTGAACATAATGAAATACACACAGTCGCCATTTCCATAACTATTTATAACCCTGATCAGGCCTAGTCAAACACACAAGTGTTTACATTTTGCAATTAAGACAATGCTATAAAAACACAGTGAGTGGAAACACAACAAGAGGATAACAGCCCTTGACTACATATTATTATTCATTCCCAATCACAACCTTTCAACCAATTTAATCATGGAAAGATGAGATGGGTACTCGATGAAACATTTCATAATCATTCCACTTGATAAACCAATCTTCGACAATCAAGAGATGCCTGACAGGAGAAAGAACAGTTGGGGATTTTAAAATTGAGCTCTGTCACAACAAATACAAGGATACAATCAAGAGTGTGCTTAGTCATTAATAGCACAGAGAACTGGAGGTCCTCAGAGGCATATCCACCATAGGCAAAACCCTTTCGATACAAGCATAGTAGAAATCCATAGGGTTTCCTTATAACTCCCTGTCTAGGAAATAAAACGACAGTTAGCCATAGAGGAAACAATGACAGGTAGGGTAGAAAAACTGATGCACATAGTGCATTTATGTTTGCAGAGAAGACACGAATGTCCACTTGAACAGTGATAGTTACCAAGAACAAACAGAGGTATAACCTCTGGCCATTTCCTTAAGAGTCGAACCATATTACAACAACATCAGTGAGGATGCATAACCCGGGGCATCACTTATATCACCCCACAACCACACAACATATATAAAAAAAATTATGGCCACCCTAAGACCATTTCCTGAGATACTTTGGTGCCAAGACATTGAGCCCATGACCATGACTCTGGTACAAAAACTACACAGTGACTAGCTAGCAGTCTGAATGTGACTGGATAGGGTTACCCTCATGACTTTGAGGAACCAACATGCAAGAATATACAGAGTGAAACCCTCCACCATTAAAACACAAAGTGTTATAAAACCAATTCACTTAATATCCACAGAGACCCACCATAATTTTAACCAACAGAGAAACTAGTGAATGCACAACCCAAACAAAAACCAATTCTTTTGCTTGCAATCTGAACAATTACACAGTCGTTACAGAGAGAAAAACCACACATTTACACAGTTGAAATTCTCAGGAAAACACAAACCCAAGCATTACTGAGCCATTATTTTTCATACACAGAGTGTAATTCATGGATGGGGTGAAAAAGAACCATACCTGTAAACGAGATCTTAAAAGGGCGAGATGGCTGAGCATTTTCTTCCCAAGCCTGAAATGTGGAGCTTAACCACAAACAGACCCAAATGCAACAAATAATTGTACTAGGGTGATGGCTTGATGGGGGGGAGTATGGAGTGGTGTGCATTTACTGCACGTCGCTTCCATATCCTATCCTATTCAATTTTGAAGTACAAGACATCCAACACACATCATATCATTTAAACCTTGTAATCAATTTACAAACCATTGAAATCTGCGACCATATTCCTTGCCCAATGCGCCACCCAAAACATTCACATTAACCTTTGCCAAGTTTTCATGCCATACCATATGCATTTTCATATCATATGCACCCAAAATAACTCAAATGAAAATCGCATAGCCACTAACCAACCATTTAATAGTTAGTACTAACACTAACATGTTTTACATTTCCATTTTCACATAACTTCTAACATAGCTTAAACATAGATCCTTTCTTTTAGGATTTTTTCCATAAGTTTGTTTTATTTTTTTTGGTTATGTCATTACTAACATATTTCTTGTGTATGTGTGGCTAGGTAATAAATCATGGTGATTTGTGGCATGATTAAACATAACAACTGTAAATATATGTCAATCATAACTTAAAAATAATTCTTTGAATTGCAGAAACATCCCATAAAATGCATCATCCACCTGTAACTATATCCAAAATTAAACCATGACTGCATTGTCAATCATATAGGGCCATGTAAGAAACATTGAAACAACAACATAAAATGTGTTATATGACTATCTCTGAGCCTCCATTCTACAAGGGGGTCCCACCTACTATTATTTATTATTAGCATAGTTTAAATAATAGGGCTTTAGCAATACTTTGCGAATGAAATTCCTCATTGCGATTTTATTCATCAACATGCCGCTCTCAAGGTGGACAACAAATATTTTCTCTACGAGGTTCAACTCTAGAGGAATTCCAGAGAAGACATCGTGCAAGGGGTTTGTGCCATATCCTCTACAATGGAGTAGTTCTAGGAATCCCTCCCGTTTGGATTATGAGAAGCCTTCCTAAACACACCTTTTGGAATGCGATTCATTGTTTCGGCCATCGCCTTCTCAATTTTGAGAGGATCCGGTGTGTTAGTGGCTTCCTTTCCCTTATCGGCAGATTCCAATAATCTGTAGTCTCGGGCCCTGGTCATTAAATGACCTTCGACACTCATCTTGTAAATATTTGTGGCTGAGTTATTATTGGTATGCGTGGGGGGTCCCTGCTTGCCCCCTGTCGAGCTCATGGATGCAGAAGGCTGAGCCATGTTTTTCCCTTTTGGAAAATGGTTCGTCAGCACAACAGGATGTTGTTGCACTAATAGATTTTGAGCTTCTACAATACGAGGGCACAAATGGGTCAGGTGGTCTTCCGTGCAGAGATTACATAGATACTTTGACTTCTTATTCTTCGTTTTTCCCTTGCCAACATTATTGGTAGCCTTTTTATCCCCTTTACCCTTCATATTCTATTGTTTCTTCTTTCCCTCGGGTTGCTAGTTGGCCTTTGGATTTGTCGACTTCATGTTGTGTACATCCGACGTCTGGGTAGGGGGAACAAATGAACTCAGAGTATGGCTGGACACAGTCTGTTGTATCAGAAATTGTTGCAATTGATTTGACAACAAGTCCATGGACTTGCTTTGTGTTGAACCCAACCATCGACATGGGGTCCATACTTTTGCTTGGACTTATCGATATTATATCGTGGCACATCTGGCAATATCTTGCAGAGCATGCTAGATTGAGAGTATATCAGTTCAAGTCGTCGAGCTCTCATTATCGCCTCCTCTTCTGAAAACACTCTGGAAGTCACTACATCCTTGGATACGCAGGGCACCAAAGACTTCATGAACCACTCAAGCAATAAATAAGGAGGGACCTTGACCTTAATTAAGCTCTTTCTATGCCTCCATTATTAGATATGATCAGAGATGTGGTCGGCCTTGGTTTTCTTAAAGTTAGATAGAAATTCAGTTCTAACATCGCATCTCACAGGTAACTGGAAATGGTTCAACAAGACCATTGCCAAGTCATTGAAGTAAGAGTACCTCGAGCGATCGAGCTCAATATACCATTTCGCAGCACCCTCTATAAGAGTTCAATGAAAAAGGCACAATTGGATAGAGTCGTCCTTCAGCGAGTTTGACGAGCACCGCAAATAAAAATTTGTCACATGATCACCTGGATCGTCACCATACTTGCTGTCAAATTTCAAAATATCCTAAGGAAACTTAGTCGGCATGGGGGGCCAACGTGGATCGTGAAAAATTGGGTCGTTCAATAATCTTGAAAAGTCTCACAGATGTAACACTTCCAGAAATGGTATTTTCAGTTGTGAACTATTTACAAGAAAAGAGGGTTATAGAGTTTGATTGGAACCAGGTTTCCAAGAAAAATTGGACTGCCAGCCAGGGTTTTGGTAAACACCGTGGCCTTGACCAACACAGGGAAACTGCGTCTGTTGGGGTATCATCAACTGACTCCCGAAATTGGATGACATAGCTTGAGCGCAGATTTACCCCTGCATTGTGTTCCAAAAAACTTCGAAGGGGATGCCCCTAGTTGATCTGATGGTCATGGGTACAGAGCCCTTCTTGGGGTTCCATTGAGTATGAAAGGGGTTTCCCCCAACTGGCATCCATTGTGAGGGAAACGATCCCTGAAAAGGATTCCAAAGACCCTGTGTGGAGAAAAATCCAGTCATCGCTCCTTGTGAAGGAATAGTACCTTGCATCAAGTTCTGTTGACCAAAACTGGGGTTGCAATTAGTCGAGCCAGCAGTTGTTGAAAAATTATTTTTTCCAAACACACCGAACAAAGAGAACGGCATAGATCCCACTGATGTTGTACAAAATGAAGGTCCTAAACTGCCTCCACCAAACAAGCTAAAATTAGCATTTGGTCTGATTGGCTACTGAAAATCACCACCGAGTGAAGGGGACAGAGGAGGTATATTACCCCCACCATAAGGGATAACATTAAAAGGGAAAGAAGTGCCTCTGGTTGACACTTGCACGAGAGTGTTCGAACTCCCGGTCCCCAGACCCATGGTATGTAAGGTATAATAAGTAATAAAGGAGTTGGTATCAAAGTCGGGCATCCCATATGAAAAGGGAGGTCTCATCACACTCTGAGTAAATGAAACAATGGTCGAAGCCGATAAAGGTATCATATCATTACCTGAAGTTGAGGGAGTCAAGACCACTATGGTCCTGACTAGCGAAGCTGGGAGAGGAGGTAAGATGCCCCCTGAAGTAGTAGTCGTAATGGGAGTATTAAGACTCCCAGATGAAGTAGAAGCATTCACTTCCATTGACGCTCATAGGACTAGCTGGCACTCAAAAGATGTCACCTCGAGAGGGACAATCTGAATCAAGATCAGCACTGACAAGTCAGTAATAAGAGAGTTATCTGGCCTGAGACATTTTTCCTCAAGGTTAGAAATGGTAGGTTCCTCTGGATTTAGAAAGTCTCCTCGCGGAGCAGGCTCGAGCATAGTTTCCTGTGTCCCAGTCACTTCGAACGACCCTTCTTGTTCAACTCTTCGTCTCAACGGTGGTGAAGGTGGCTCCAAAGTAACCAATGATAGGCCATGAAGCCTTCATGAAGGGAAAATCTGTTGATATTCTTCTTTGTGTAATGATCAAATGACACAGTAAGGCTTGACTAGCTTAGAACATAAAGCACACACTAAATTTTTTCCTAAAGATAAATCAAGTAGTCGAATGTCTAGTGGGAAGGATAGTTATGCCAATCGACACTAAAGAAACTAACCGGTGTAAGTGAAACTTGAACACAAAATCACCCTCTGGTAATACTCTACGAATCTGACATCCATCCTAGGTACCATCATATACCCCCATAGTCACTTGTTTAAGTCCCTAAAATATGGGCAACTAGGTTTCCATCTCATAGTCAGTTACCAGGTGGGTACAGTCAACAGTCGGGCAAATTGTAATGAGCAGGATAAGAAGTCCGAAGGCCTTCAAGGGTATCGGAAGAAAGTGGTACAAAAAAAAACATAGGATAACAAATAGTTTCTAGGTCCATGAAGCTCTGTAGGCAAATGTAGTCAGTATTGTTCCTGAGAAATACCCTCAATACACAATTCCCACTACATTCAGTCCAACTTTGGAGGGGTTATCTCCACTGCCTTTCCTCACGTGACCTTGTGTTTATCCCCTGTGTTAGAGGGGGGTCTAGGATAACTCTTATAATGCTGGACTTAAAGCACTCCCTAACTCAAACTCCAATGTTTGATTTAAAGTGGCCTTGAAGAGTTTCCTCTTCAAACCTAATTCAAGGCCCTAAAACCCTAAACTAGTTTGTGAACCCTACAAACAGAAAAGTCTAATGTATTTTATATTAGGATTTATTTTTAAGGCTTGATTTACTCAAAAGGTATGGTAGTGAAACTAATGGTGTTATGAAGAGATGAAAAAGGAAGAGATATTTAAAGCA
>SNQJ01S0081400.1:10408-29511 GCA_010110895.2 Picea sitchensis
GTAACCCCTCAAGTAGGTCATCCTAATGCCCGGACTAGGGGAATGGGATGGATGTATGGGAGAGAAGATGTAAAGTGATTGTATGGCGGGAGCGGACGATGGCTCTTCAAATCCCCCCTGGTGGCTAACCAAAACCCATGGATACAAGCTTGCTAGGTCACCCCGTTAGTCCCCCAAACAATGGTCAAGTGGGTTAGTGTAAGATCCAAGCAGTTGTCAGAAATGTAAGGAACTTAATGCATATATAAGAAGGTTATAACGATCAAACATGACACATACCATGATACCTGGACCAATTACCTCATGGAGCAAGAGTCTTCTTTGATGCAAGTCCAAGCCGATGGTGATGGAAGCTGCTGCTGCTGACAGGACAAATCTGGCGAAGAATAAGAAGGATGGGCCCTCCAGGGCCAAGCTCAGGTCAATCCTGCTCTCGGTACTCCATCTCTAGGACGTGTGGGCCTCGAGACATGATCTCCTAGTTATCCCTAGAAATCGGGGATAACAGGTCTTCATGAAGAAAATCCAAGACTTCTGAGAGAAGTCATCAATGAATATGACATAGTATAAACAACCACTCAAAGATGCAGAAGACATAGGACCACATACGTTAGAATGAATCAGATCAAGTATACATGTTGTTCTGCAGTCACTGCTTGGAAAAACAATCTTGGTGTACTTTCCCAAAGCACACCCCTTGCAAAACTCCTGTTGTTCTGTACTAAACTCTGGCACTCTAGTCACAATCTACCTCAGTACCCTCAGAGCCCCATGATGCAAATGGGCCATCCTCTTATGCCATAACTCACGAAGATCACTGCTACTGGTAGTATGATATAATGCACTAGCTCGCTAAAACATGATCTTGTACAACTTCTCATGTCAAGTCCCAATCACTTTGGCCGAAGTGATACTGGACCCCTTGGGAAATAGGAGCACCTGTCCATCACGGAAAAACACCTCATATCCCCTCTCCTCAATAGTAGAAACTGAAATCAAGTTCTTCTTCAAGCCAGGAACATATAGGACATCTTTCAACAACATGGGAGGTAGAGACTCCCTCTGAAATGATACTATCCCACAACAATTGCCTTGACCACCCGGTCATTTCCAAGCACTACCTCAAGATCACCAATATGTGTAAGATCTGTCAAATGCTCATGAACACCTGTCATATTGCGGGAGGCACCACTATCAATATACCAAACACTAGAATGTGTGGCTCTAGTGGAAAGACACACCACTAATGAAAAATCCTTATCGAACCTGGTGGAAAACTCCTCCACCTCTGCTGAAGTTGATGTCTGCTTCTTCTTCTTATTAGGACACTATCTTGCATAGTTCCCAAACTTGTGACATGCAAAGCACTTGATTTTTCTCATGCTCTTCTTTCCTTCACCCTTCGGTTTGTTTCATCCCTTAGTACTCTTTTTGAATTTCTTCTTCCTGTTAGCAGCAAGAGCCACATTCTCCTCATCATTACCAATAGATGAACTTCCATGCACATAACCTCTCCGGGTTTCCTCCTGAACAAAGTCATCCCAAATACGTTACCACTTGGGAAGATTCTCCCTAGCCACAATGCCCTCAACAAAAACAACCCATTGTTTGGTCACCCCATTCAATGTTGTCCTCACAAGTTCACTGTCAGCAATGGCCTCCCCAACAACTCCAAGTTCATCTCTCACCTGTGTCAACCTGGTAAGATATGTGACCACATTTTCAGCCTTGGTCATTTTAATGCTTTTCAGTTTCTCTCTCAAAACCATCTTTCGGTTCTCATTTGTACTTTGATACAAATTCGTCAAGGACTCCCACATCTCATAGGATTTGTCTTCCCTGTCACATGAGGAATCAAATGGTCCTTGATGGCATCAAGGATGATTCTTTTAGCCTTGATTCTCTTCTTGGTGTGGGTTGCTAGAAGAGTAGGATCTGTAGGTACATTCATTGGGTTTGTTGTGGAGTTCTCAACAATGTCCCATAACTCACTTTCTTGCGACAGTAAAATCATTCTCTCCTTCCAAGAACCAAAATTTACTGCCCCATCAAGTCTGTCCTCAACCCGTAAACCGGTAGCCATTGACCCTTCTTAGCTGGAAAAAAAAAATTCAAAATTTTGTCCGGTGAAGTAACTTCTGTCCTCTTTTCTGTCTTGCTGATATAAATCTGCTCTTTTCTTTAACTCATCTCTGATACCATGTAAATTTTCAGACCCCACCCAGTTTCAAGTCTCGCTGATTTTTATCAGTGTTTAATGCCCAAAACCCAAATTTATGACAGCCATAAATATTCAACATATAAACAAAATTTCAGAACTGAAACATGAGGATTTTGAACAGCATTTAATGCATAAATAAAATTATATCGGCAACACCATATTCAGAAAATAAATGCACAGAGATTTTTGGTCAAACTTGACCCTGGAAAAACCCACAAGGGAAAAACCAGTGAGAGAGGGATTTTTATTATTTCAGAGCTCTGAGAAAATGTCCTTTACAACAGCCATTAATTTCAGAAATTAAATACAAACTTATCTTGAAAATCGTGCCAAGCTTTCCACTTCAAAATTTGAGCCAAACTCCTTGAAATTTGTGCCCGAAGTTCTTGTACATATGCACAGACCAACTCCTCGATTTTTGTTCCCCTTCTTGCTGTACGGATGCCTTGAAATTTGTGCCAAATGCTACAGCACAAATTTTGTGCAATAAATGTTGTACGGCTGCCTAGGAAATCGTGCCAATCACCCAGAAAACACACATAATCCCTCCTCGTTTTTTGTGCAGTAAAAAACAGCAGTACGGCCTTCAAAATCCGTACGGTATGACCTCCTTAACTGTGTTGTACCTTTCCTTGAAATTTGTGCCAATGTTCAGCTGTACGGCCTGCTCAAAATTTGTACAGTACGACCTCCATTAATGTTGTACTTCTCTCCTCGATTTGTGTGCCCAAGGTTGCCTTGGAATGCATTCCCTAAGCTGCAAAAAATGCTCCTTTTCTTAGTCTGCTCAATTTCTCTCCCTTCTGATGCTCTCTCTCAAAAAATGCTTCAACAACCCTCAAGGAGTGCGCCCTCCTCACCCTAATCAACACAATGACAAGAAGGTTAAAGGTCATCTCATCCAATGGTTGAGATTAGACGAGATGAATGGTGGAGATTAAATCACTTAAGTCACCCACTGTCCCTAAGTTCAAAAAGTTACTTTTAATTTACACCTCATAAATTAAATGACTAGGGTCCACTTTAGGCACTTTCTCACCGCTTAGGCACCTAGGTGATGAGAAACACTTGCCTAGGTACTTTTTAATTATTTTAACAGGTTAGGGGGTTTATTTGATGTCACCTAGCTAGGAGATGTTATATTTCTAAAGTGACATTAAGTAAAAAGGTAATAAAGTAACTTTTAGATTAATAGTTACTTAAACATTAGAAAAAGTGACTTTTAATCTTTAAGTAAAAGTAAAAGGGGAATAAGGGTCATGTGGATTAAGTCAAAGAGGAAAGATCTAGAGGAGGCACAAAGAAGTATAAAGGAAGGGTATCTTTTCACTTTCCTCATTATTTTTTGGATTTGATCTCTAATTGGAGTGCTCTTATGAGCCAAGGTTTTTGTTGGGGTTTTGGAAAAACCCTTCCATTGTGGTTTGGTTTCGGTGGTGCAATATCCACCCTAGCTAGACAAAGAGGAGGATCCACCTGGGATCTTCACTTGAGCTTCATCTTTTGGTTTGGCATCATCTTGGAGAGGGTTTGGAGGTTAGGAGTTAGCCCTTCTGCAGTTTTGAGGAGGAAGCTTCACCTATTGAGGAGGCCGTGGCATTATTCCAGGTTTTTGGCTTGAGTATTGTGTGTTTTTCATTGATGTATTGCAGCTTCCATAACAACCTTTAGATATTTGTCATTGTTGTGTTCAGAGCTTCATTCATGATAAAATACTCCATGATTCTCTTCTATTCCATGTGTATCTAGATTTCCTGCAATATGTTTGACGAAATGTCTATTAGTAGAATACATGTAAATTGTTTGTAAAAAAATTTCAACCAGTTTAGAGCATAAAGAACACTTATTGTACGAAAGAACATGATATCCCAACCTATCTATCTAGGGATATTATATGCATGTTACCTTGTATGCTACGTTCTTGTTTGAAACCCCAGGAGGGATTAAAATTATTTATCCCCCTCCCTTTTTCTTTTTACTGCAAATTTGTTAAAGCATTTAAAGACCTAGTTCTAGGTATTAAAAATATTTATTCCCCTAGGGTTAGTCTTTAGCTATTTCAAAGGCCTAAGGTCCATGAGTCTATGCACCTTAGGGTTTTGATCTAGTTCACTTGGGTCTTGAATTGGACATCCTAGAAGAAGGGCAATGGCACCTAAGGTCCATGAGTCTATGCACCCTAGGGTTTGTTTTCTTGCAAGATTTGATCCTAAGCCTATGATTCTATAACCTTAGGGTTTCAAATCTCCACTCTTCTTGGCTATCTAACTCTAAATTCAAGGTGTGGATTGACTCCATTTGCCCAAGGAGACAAAATGGCACCAGTCTTGAGCTCTCAAAGTGGTATAAAAGATTAATTTACCTAGCAGTGAGATTTTGAACTACCTTCAAACCCTCAACCTAACTCAACGCTTAGCAAACTAAGTAAACTTCTTGCCACTGTTATAAATGTTTGCTACAGCCATTAGGGCTTGATTGAATTGCTGATAACTCACTTAATATCATGGTTAAAGAAGGATGAAATCATTGTTTGAAATTTGGGTATCCTTCTACTCATTAAGAGCTATGTTTTGAGAATTTATTTGATAATTTTAAGAGCTGATTTCTTGTTGTTGTTGCAAAAGACACTTTGCTGATATAACATTGCCTATTGCTGCAATTTAATTACAGGCTACAGCAGCTCTTTTTACTTGGTAGCTAGTGTTCTAGAGGTGATTATTCATTTGTTTAGAATTGGTAATTGTCATTATATGCATTGGAATACCTTTCTTAGACACATACAACCAATTACCTTGTCCAAACTTTTCTTAACCTTTCCCATTTCTCTAGACCTAGTCTATCTTGCCAAGTGACCAAGATAGGGGGCCATAGACTTGCCTCTAGTTTGCTATAGGATCCCTTGAGGTCACAAGGGATACCTCCCTTCTGTTGGATCCTCATCCATCACTAAAACGAGGGAAGTACATTGCCTAGGTGATAGTGGAAATTACTTCCAAATTTTAGGCAAGTTTAGCATCTTGTGAAGGATTTGTACGAGTGTCAAATCCTGTGATAACAAGCTACCGAGACTAGCAGATAAAGGACTTTCATCATCATTGTCTTCTTGCCACCATCTAGGAGTAAAGGTGGCCATCGTCCATTTGGACCAGTGTTGCAAAACTCTCTGATTTATCACAAGTTTTTCGAGTTTTCATGTCTGAGTTTATGCTTACCTAGTTTTTCCTGAGTTGATGACCCTCGCCAAGTTTTTCCCGCATCCAATTTTGCAACACCAATTGGGACCACCCATTCTTCTATGCCTCCCATCATCATGGTGCTTGGTCTCCTTGTCTTTAATCTCCCATATGATAGCCCGAGGAACTGAAAGGATGTGGGCATGTTTTGCTTGATTGATTATGTGATCTATCATTTTAGAAGAAATTTATGATCTTCCATATTTGATGAATAGAAATTAAAGATGTTGGCCTATTATTTTAATTTGAAAATCTGAGAAGGGGTGTACAGAAAGTAACATCTATGTGATATGTATGCATGCATGAATTTGGATATTAGACTGTAATTTGTTTTTCTGTTTGGCATGACAGAATCATGAATTGATGGATTTCTATTCAGAAAGGAATGATTCAACAATAATTTTTTGTTTCAACAGGTGTGGTGTGAGCCAAGTAACACAGTAACATTATTGCCCACCCTGTAATAGTTGGGGATGGATTCGGATACCATGAATTCCTCAAGAAGCCAGGGTGATTCCTCTAGAAGCCAGGGTGATTTTGACTATTCCTTCAAGTTATTATTGGCTGGAGATTCAGGAGTTGGGAAGAGTAGTCTTCTTTTACGATTTACTTCTGACTCTTTTGATGATGCTATTGCAACAATAGGTACATGTTCCATTCGACATAAATTTATTGACATTGTATTTATGCTCTTTATTTCCTTTCCAAAGTTGCATGCAATTTCTTCTTTATCGATTTCCTCAATCCCTGAAATTCAAAGAAAGGCGACCTGCATTTTCCCTAATTTGTTGACATAAACAAGCTTCTTGAGGCTGGTTTTTCAGTTTATGTTATGCTTTCATAAGAAGGTTTTTTATGTTCAAAAGTCTTTAAAGGTATTGTTGATGTTCATCATGAAGATTCTAAATACAGAGTAGTTTTTACTAAAACAGATAGTTTCCAAGCACCATTTGCTACAATAACAATTGTTTCATAGTCCCATCCAATCACTTTATAAAGGGTAAATAAATATAATTGAATGGAATACGGTATACTTTCCTAGATTCCTAGACAATTACACGCAAAGAAGAAAAATGATACAATATGAACAAAATACTATTTGTACTCATTGTGTGGTTAAGTACTTTGTTGAAGCCATATTTATCTCCTCAAAGATTGACATCCCCTGAGATACTATTGAAGGTATATTGTTTCTTCTTGGGTGATCACATGCTTTGCAAATGACTACAAATACTCCTTGGTTTCCAACTATCTAAATTTACAACACTAAAGTAAGCCAAATAATGGACTTCTTCAATGAATTTTATTGGCTGTTCGGGACAGAAAGTAAGAGAGCACTTAAAATACCAAATATGAAAGCCAAATAATGGACTTCTTCAATGAATTTTATTGGCTGTTCGGGACAGAAAGTAAGAGAGCACTTAAAATACCAAATATGAATTTGAAATTACTTTGGAAAAAATATACCCTTTAGCCTCTAGAAATTTAAAGAGATAGCTTGCTAAAAGTAAAATTTTTATGATAGATCTAGCTTTAAATAATGAGATGAAATTGCAATCTAGATCTAAATTTTCTTTGCATGCTAGCTTAGATAATTAAATACTTGAAATATGATTTAGATCTAAATACTTGAATGCAAACTAGTAACCAAAAGAGAAGTAGGAAATTTGTGAGAGAGAGAAAGAGTGCAGGATGTAAATAGATATTTGGGATGTGGAGTCCTCTTGGTGTATTTTAGAGATTGCTCCGATAGAAGGAAATTGAAGATGTTGGAGACTCAAACTAGAGCTCTCTACTCCTTCAAACTAGAGGCCCTGCAAACTTGGAAAATTCCTGCAAAATACTTTGTTAGAGGTGGGTGCACCCACTTTCTACATATAAAATCTAGAAAACATATAAATCAAACTAGAGTAACATAAGATCATAGATTAAACATGCTAGAAATAATAAGATTTAGCAATGAAAACTAGCTCACTAATATCTTATTATTCAAGGATAAATTAACAATAAAATTGCAAAAAACAAGTTTACCATAACCTCAACACATCAAAATGGAACAATGGCATCCACACATTTGCACAACACCACAATAATGATGTCATGTCCCCATTTTTGGATTCCCTTATTATGTGGTTAGAGTTACTTCACGAGGCTTGAGTTAGCCAGGTCAGAGGGGTGAGACTAGGTCATCAGTGAACTCAGAAGGCTCGGAGGAGTTTTATGGGGCCCAACTTATTTTATTTACCATTATTATTATCAGGATCATTTTTGCATAGCTTCTTCTTGGTTCTGTTGCATTTCGACGATTCCCGTAAAACGGGGTTATTGTTGGGCATATTTTAGTTAATTACACTAAAGGTACTATTTGGAGCTTGTTTTTTGGAGAAATACCTTAGTGTAATAGCTCGTTGGAACCGGGGCAAAAATATCTACAGGATGGGATGATGAAAAGTGACTTTCAATGGCCAAAGAAGTCATAAAGGCGGATTAATCAGTTTTTGGAGTAAAAAGGTTTATTAAATTAATAAAGTGATTTTATGAGAAAATATTAAAGATGAATTAAAAGTCACTTGCGGGGTAAAAGGTGAAACGGGGTATAAAAGAGAGATAGGGGCTCATATTCTCTCATTATGTTGATCATATTTTTTCTAATTTTAAATTGAGAGAGGTCTTTGTGAACTCTTGGGACGAAAACCATAAGGGAAAATTTCAGAGATTGGTTTGGATGGTGAGACATATTCACCCTAGCTAGTCATTTAGAGAAGGAGATCACCCAGATCTTCTTACTGCATTCCATTGTGGAAAATTTCTTCATATTGTGGGTGCGTTTTTCCTTGTTTACGGCTGAGATTTTATCTCTTGGTGGCTGGACTCTTTGTGGAAGTCGGTTTTCCCATAGAAGGGCGAGTTACATATATGTGGGTCGTTTTTCTATCTATGTGGAGATTGAACCCTTCTTGCTGGGTCGTTTATTCTTCCCAGAGCCAGAGTTTTACTTTGGGAAGTCGCGCCATCCCTTGTGAGTCATATATCTTCAGACATGGGCCCATTTTGGTTGGTCTTGGACACACTTTCAAAGTTGGGAAGCTCCTTTTTAAACACACTGTCAATACAGTATCTGAGGGTCAATTTCTCTTCCAGAAAGGGCGATTATAGTGACAGCAGACTCATAGATATTGTGGAAGGTGATTCGCTGATTATTCTGGGCATATTTGCAATGTGGAAGCTCATCTTATCAGTATTTTACCATAGCTGCCTCAAATTCGATTCCATTGCTGCTTACAGTGATATTTACGGGCTTGTAATAATCTGGTATCAATGTTGTACCTTTCTTTCACTTACAACCAAATGTATTTCCAATAACCAGGTCAGAAAATACCTATCTTGTTTACTGTGTATTGTGTGGACTTATTATGTGAATTATTATTGCATTTCATATATCAGCCCAGAAATCAAGAAATAAAGAACAATCAGATTCCTTCTCTATTTGTGTTCAAATCTATCCTTGCTGTTCCAGTTTGTTGGTTATTGTCATATGTCAAATACACTTCAAGATAATGCCAGTTGTTTGTGAAAATTCCTTGACACTAACACACATAACATACCTACGGAAGCAAATTGTTTGACGGAATATTTACACTAAGCAAAGTACTGAAATTTCTGAGGGGAATATTACAGTGGTATCAGAGCTGGTGATCTTTCCAGCTTGTGGGAATTCGGTGAAGGAAAAAATCTGCAACAGGGAATTGATGATAAGGACAACATTCCTAGGAAGAAAAAATGAAGTCTAAAAAAAAACTCATGGCTAAAATATCGCAACTTCTTCAATCAAGTAGGATGGATCTAGTAGCAAGCTCAGAGCAGTTTAGAAAGGTTATTGAACTCATCACTTATTGCAGGGAATATCAAGCGTTGGGTGAGGAATTCCAAACTGCCATGTCACTGGAATCCGATTCCGCCATCAAATTCGAGGACGAAGATTGGAACAAGGAAATCTTGAAAAGTCTAGAGAAGTGGAGAAGAGGTGAGCAGGATGAACAGGTGGGCTTTTTGGAGGCGCAAGCACATATCCATGTGGAGGAGAATGCAACTAGCCATGATGAGGAGGTGTGTGTAGAGGAGGACCAAGCAGTGGTCGATGATGAGGTTGTCGACACTAGTAGGTTGGCAGGATTTGTCGCTAGTATCGGTGATGAGGGGGCAACATCTTGTCCCACTTATTATGACTTCGAGGACCATGACACCGGCACCCATGTTGGACAGATTAAGGGCACCTATGTTGAGGATGTTTATGATGATGAGGGTGTGTTAGCACCTAACTATGATGATCATTCAACACCATACACTGTTTATGATTCCTATGATGATGAGGACGTGATGGGACCCACATATGACGGAGGATGGGTGTTTGAGAGACCGTTGGGGGACATGGATCCTTTTGTCCAGGAACCATGCGTGGAGGATCCTGGAGTAGGAGATGAACTTGGAGGTGACAACCAACCAAAAACCTTGTGTGAGGATGATGTCACGCATGAGTCCCATCATAGCATGGTATCACCTAGTGCATTGGATGATGTTGATGAGGGGAACATTCTTACAGATGACAGCTCAGACCATTTGGATGTGGTTGGACAGAGGCTTCTAGCATGGTGTGATCTGGAGTATCGCTTGTTGGTGACCGAGCATCAAATCACACAGGTGTTGACTAGGATCGATGGAGCTCATCGATTCGTTGAGGATATTATGTGGAGAGCTCAGATGGAGGAGAGATACAGTGGAGTGGAAAGTGGAGTAACTAGTGCCCAGTTGTGCCTCATCAACGATGCACTAGAGCAGCTGAAGTCAGACTACTTGCAGTTGTTTATGGATAGGGAGCTTGTTCTCAAGTTTGCCGAGGACAAGGAAAGAGAGGTTGAGGAGCTACATCATCAATTGAGCGTGGCACTCTCTTCACCACTTACAGTAGGGACTCGATCATCTTTGGCAGTCGTGACATAGGAGGGCGTGAGTGTCATGCATGATGTGAGGTAGGAGCCTCTTATGATGAGTCCGGACAAGGAGCATTCCGAGTTGTAGGTACTCGAGGAGAGTTTGGATTGCACTCCGATTTGGCATTGCGGGAGTTAGGAGCCCTTTCTTTTGGAGAGCTCATTCGGGGGTCATAGTTTAGCTATGAAGGAGATGGTTGAGAACTTTCCTTATGGAGCAGCCCATGAGGAAGAATATGCGTCCATGGATTGGGTAGATAGGTACATGATGGACATGGACACACTCTGGGGTATAGGTTTAGTCATCATCAGTAGAGTGTTGGATTCAGTAGCACATACAGGGCATCGGACGGTACAGGAGGACACATGATTATGTCATAGTATATGGGATTATACATTGGCACATGGTGGTGCACAACAGAGTTTTGTAGCGTTTCCTCTAGGGAGACCTCCCGATAGATTCATTGAGTATACCATTGGGTTGAGAATACCCACGATCGGTGAGTGGATGGGTGAGCCTCAATGAGCAGTGTATCCCTCGATGATTGATTTTTATCTGGTATATCATCAAGCTTGGGCCAGGGAGCAGGGTACTCACAGGTTTGTTCCCGGGTATCATCATGAGTTCTTGGTCATGCCCTTGGGGTTGACCAACGCACTAGTCACCTTACACTCCTTCATGCAATGGCAGAGGCACCTATTGCTCTTATTTGATGCCCTCATTGTATACAATAGGACAGGAGAGGCTTACTGGATCTAGTGGGATGAGATAGGGGGTTTTATCCCCTAGCCTTGGGATAACTAAGGAGATCATGTCTCGAGGCCCATAGGTTCTAGACATGGAGTACCGAGAGTCGGATGACCTAAGCATAGCCCCGAAGGGCCCCTCTTTTCTTCAGTACATTCCACATATTGCCAACAACAACGTCCATCACACCAGCCTGTTCCTGAAGTAGCAGTGGGTCTTGCTCCATGAGGTAATGAGTTCGGGTATCATGGTATCTATCACTCCAATATTTGAAGCACTTGAACATGTTGTATTGAATCCTTCCTCATTTCATGACGTTTTCTTGGAAATTATACTCTTTACCTTGTTTAAACCTGGGAGGGTGACATGGTGCCCTAGTAAGTTGATTTCCCTTTAGGATGGGTTGCTACTGGGTGGATATTTCAAGGGTCATCATCCATTCCCTCCATACTTATCACTTTCCATCTTTATTTCTTCCATCTCCCCATATTTTGGACATTGGGATAGGCTACACTAGGAAGGGTTGTACCTTACCTTGTGGGAAGAAGGGGCTAAGGGCCTTTTGTCATCCTTATACACACTTGCTAACATGGACTAAGTCCAATCCACTTAGTGTATCCTTGGAGGCACAATGCCTAAGTTCAAGCCCACTGTCACCTCGACTTGAACTTCTTTCGTCTAGGCTTACTCCTAGGGAAGCCAAGGGGGGTAGACCTTAGTTACTATGTGAGATTAAAGGTTAATTCTAGGAGTTGATTTTAATTAGTTAAAGGTTTAGGGAATCTAGCCTATATGAGAGGCAAACAATGCAAAGTGCAAATTTCAATGAAAAACAACCCTTTGCCTAAGACAACTAAGACTAGTGCCTTTATCTGATTGACATGGTTAACTTCCATTTGTTTGATTAACTAGGTCAATTCCTTAATTCAATCACTAGAAGACTCTTGACCCTCTACTTTCTTCTTCTTCTCCTCAACACTCTTGGAAGAAGAACCTATAGAAAAACCAGGAATATTTGACTTCCTGGCATCTTGCATATTCTTATCAATCCTCACAACAAAGGTTTGTGCATCCTTGAGATTTTGAGGATCCTTATCCCTTAACTGATATCTCATTTCTCCCTCAAAAGATTTCATATAATAAATCAAAATTGCAGTTTCTAAAGGCTTAATTGTAGTAGGGAGACTTTTCACCAAGTCATTAAATTTCTTATTAAATTCTTCCATTGTTTCATTTTCTTTTTTCTGACTTGAGCTAAGGGAAGCTAGTAAAAATATGTTCTTTTTTTTATCACCCCACCTTTCCTTTAAGTCCTGAACTATTTCAGCAAGGGTGCTAAATTGGTTGGGATCTTGCTCTGAAAACGATTATGCAACATCCCCTTCTAAAGAGTAGACAAACAATGTCATCTTAATATCTTCTTCATCCTGACCCCGACACCATTTGAATACACATAAATCAAAATTCAAAACATGAGAATGTGCACTGATAGCATTGTTCCCCTGAAAACAAGGCAACTTCTCTATAGCTTTTTCAGGAATTGCATGAGGAGCCCCTTGGATGGCTACAAAATTCAAAGGTCTCAAAAAGGCACTCATGACTACGTTTGGATTAGTAGTTGTAGTATTAAAATTTGGTTGATTATTATGTTGAAACAAAAATTGGATGTCAGTGAGTGCTTCTTCTCCAAGACTTTCAAGTAGCCTTCTAGGAGCAAGGTGATTTAATCTACTCCTATAAACCTTTTCAGGTTCAGGAAAAGAGTAAGTCACTCCTTGTGAAGTGCTCCTAGTAGTATACTTCAAATATATTTCCAATGGAGTCGTCACTTGGAGAGTAAGCAAACAAAGAAAAAACCAATCCAAGTTAAAAAAAAATTGGGAGCAAATTTATTACTTAGTTTTTAAAGAATAAATTAAGTCGTTAAGACCAAGGATAAAAGACTTATCCCCAAAAACGACGCCAAAGATGTTTCCGTCCTTATACACACTTGCTAATGTGGACTAAGTCCAATCCACTTAGTGTGTCTTTGGAGGCACAATGCCTAAGTTGAAGCCCACTGTCACCTCGACTTGAACTTCTTCCGTCTAGGCTTACTCCTAGGGAAGCCAAGGGGGCTAGACCCTAGTTACTATGTGAGATTAAAGGTTAATTCTAGGAGTTGATTTTAATTAGTTAAAGTTTTAGGGGAATCTAACCTATATGAGAGGCAAACACTGCAAAGTGCAAATTTCAATGAAAAACAACGCTTTGCCTAAGACAACTAAGACTAATGCCTAAGGTTGGGCAAGGGGTCAACTAAAGTTACAAGAGATTAGACTTTACAAAGGATTACAATTAGTTACAAAAGAATTAGCATGATTTACAATTGATTAGATACAATGAAACAAACAACTATCTACAAAAGTTAAGATGCAAAGATAATTACGAGGGACAACAATATACCACTATGAACAAAGCAAGAAGACAAGCACTAACTTGAAGCTAACTTGAATGTGCAGGGAGAGGAAAGATTGCTCAAGAAAGGATCACCACAACACAACAAGCCTACAAACCCAAACAGTGAAGTGGCTCCACAAGATGCGCAACTTCAAGGGGCTGTTTCAATGGCTTCAACACAAATTTGCAACAATCAAACCCAAACAGGGAAGTTGCCTCCACAAGATGTGCAACTTCAAGGGTTTAAGGTAATGGTTCAATACACAACTCAAATCAGATGAAGTACTCAAAAGAAAGCCTCCAAGGGCAAGTGCGCAACTCAAGTTGGATGAAATATTTAGCAAGTAAAGCCTCCAAGGGCAAGAAATGCGCAACTTCCAAGTTCACTTAGTTAACTAGTCTAATAATCCACAAATTGCTCAATAAAATGCTATGAAAAATGACTTGAATTGAAAGTGCTTGCATAAAATATAGAGCATTAAACAAAAGATAGATTATGAAAATAGCCCCAGGTTAAGATGGATAAATTTTAGGATTTAAAGTTGATTAGATGAAGTTGGAATCAAAAAACTATGTGACTTCCCTAAAACTCTCCCCGCTTATACCAAAAGGACTGTTGGGTGCTCAAGAAGCAAGGCAAACAAGGCCTTACCCTAGCTCCACACGTCAATCCGGGAAACAAAAGTACTCAAACAAGGGGGACACCTAGTGCTTGAGACCATGCCTGATCTAGCACCCCAAGTTCTTTCCTCAAGTCCCTTTTTTGATAGCAAAGTTGGGACAGTTAGAGGTGCTCTAATAAAACTAGTTTGATTAAGGCCCTAAAGATCTAAAGATAAATTGAACCTTAAAATTGATTAAGTTGAGATGAATTGAGTTCTTGCAATGTAGAAAGTGCTTGAACGTAAAAGAGCTTGCAAGTAAAATGAAAGTACTTGACAAAAATAAATTGCAAGAGACTAAAAGCACTTGAAAGTAAATTGCATGAAAGAGTAAAGCACTTGAAAATGAAATAGCTTGCAATGACTTGAAAGTAAAAAATAGAATAGACAAATAACTGATTATGCCTTCATTGGCTTAAGAAAACATTATATGATTAGCTTCTAATATCTAAAGATATAAACCATAAATCATGAGCAAATACAAGCAACAACCATTAAGATCTTCCTAGCCTTACGATTTAGGATGGTTGGCTTGGCCAAACACTTTCCTAGGTGTAGGTTGTTATCGCGCAGTTTGTACTTGGAACTTTGGAAGTAAAGGAAGGTGAAAGAATGGCAAACTGGCGAAATTGGAGACTATCCTACCACTGTCACCTTGATAGGATAGCTCTTTCTGTTTAGGGTGGTAGGCCTAGGGGAGACGTCCCCGGTGACCTGGGGTTTTGAGAAGGCTTATGGCTAAGTAAAATTTTCCCCCTCATAAGTCACCACCGATCAGAAAGTCTGGCTAAACAACCAATAAAAATAAAGATAACCAGAAGTGTACCAGCCCGGAACAAAACAACAAGAAAACTATATATGTGCAAGATCACTTGTTGGTTAGTACTTCATATAATCAAGGACTTTTTGATATAAAGCAATTGATCAATAATATTGATGAAGCAAATCAATGATGTACAATAGCAATGATTACAATATATCACTTCACAATAAATGCTAAAGAAGCTTCACAATGAGCAATAACGATTTATCATCAATGTCAAATATCAACATTCATCAGAAGCAACGACTAGCCAATCTTTAAATTGCTCATAAAAGGATTAACTGCTGCAAAGTATAAATATAACTCAAATGGATAATGGCAGCGTTAGGGTTAGTAGGTTAGTCTAGGCTAGGGTTAGAAGATGTTAGCAATTGCTCAAAAGTATTGGTTGTTTGAAGTTTGTGATCAAGGCACTCAAGCATAAAGGTCTTAGATCAGTGCATTCATAGGGAAAATGGAGTCAAAGGTAGCGGCAAATGTTGAAGAAGCCAAATGATAATGGAGGGCTAAAGACAAGAGGGTTTGATGGTGAAGTGTTGTTGAGCCAAGGCTTCAACAATCAAACCCTAGGGGAAAATGGCTCACTAAGGTGTAGAAACCCTAGGCCTTAGTGCGTTTTCCTCCTTCTTTAGCTCAATGACATGAACAAAAACGGCTAGGATTGAAGAACAATGGAAGGGATAAAGACAAGAGAGTTTTATGGTGAAGTGTTGTTGAGCCAAGGCTTCAACAATCAAACCCGTAGGGGAAAATGACTCTCTAAGGTGTAGAAACCCTAGGCCTTAGTACGTTTTCCTCCTTCTTTAGCTCAATGACAAGATAAAACGGCTAGGATTGAAGAGCATAGGCAGGGTGTTACAATGGCAAGGCCCTAGCAATGTCTTCAATGGATAAAAACTTCTTGGCACAATCTTAGCAGGGAATTAAAACAAGGACACCAACATGTGCTTGTTTCCTAGGGTTTATTCCAGCAGTTTCATTAACAACATGTAAGCAAAACACTATAACCATTCAAGTAAGGGAAGGATTGCATAAATTCACTTACATTCATCATGCATTTATCAAGCCAAATCCTAGTTGTAAACCTTCCACCAAGAAAAATGCCAAAAATCACCAAAGAGAAGCCTCCTTCAACAAGTGCACCACAATTTCAGCCAAGAACCCTAGAAGGGCCAAAAATTTCAGACCTCACCAAGTGGTGAGTGAAAGATGATGAGAAAATGAGAGTAAAAACCCTCAATTTATACCATACAAATGACCTTAATTTAATTTTAGGTCACCAAAAGGCCGACAAGGCCAAAATACATAATAATATTGTTTTACACTAAATGTCATAATTTAAAACCCTAATCAAGAAAAAGTGAAGACGTCATTCCCTTGTAGGGTGACGTTATCCCTTTTTAGGGCAACGTGTGCCTCCTGGAACAAAACGTTAGCCCTCCTTGGGCCTCTGGAAACTGTCACACGTGCCAAACATGCCACAACTGCCTCCCAAAACTCCCATATCGCTGGATGACGTCATAAGATGTCCTGGGTGACGTCATGGGCCTTCCAAGGCCAACGTCCCAGTGGAGAGGGCATAACCCCCCTAGGTAAGGCTCTGCCAGGCTGCCTCTGGTGGAACATCCTCCTCTTCTCCAGTGCAAACCCTCTGATCTATCTTTGCCCCCTGCTGGGGTCTCAACATCCATCTGATGGGCTTCCAGCCCCATGGAGGTCCGATGTAATGTTCCCAAGCCAATTTTTTCGCTTGGGAACACTATCTAACCGCTGAATTAATTGTTTAATTGTTTGTGTATGCAGGTTGGCCTCTGATATTTCGGCCTTAGGGTTATATTCAGTTATTCAACACAGTTCATCAATACACAAGATATGGAACCACAAAGCACAGATCTGACCTTTTTATTATGAGACGTAAGAACCTGATACAATATAGAAGCATATCTGGAATAACATCAGATGGCTCCAAGATAGAAGATATGAGTTGCTACAAAATGCTCCCGACAATACAAAATAAGCCTCCAAAGGCTGAATATGAGATGAAGACCCCAAATACAAGAACATGGTTACGTCCAACCGCCCTATGCTGCTGGCACGTTTTGCTGGATGGATAAGAAAGCCAAGATTTCGGCCGAGCTGAAGGAGAACTCTAATCAATACAAAACTCCACCAAAAGATAGATCAGGACAAGGGAAACCCCTCCCGAAAGTATGAAGCTCAAATACCAAGTCTCTCTTCCCCAATTTGTTGAAACCCTAATCAGGTCTGCGCCCTCCTGAAACCCTGAAGTGCCCAATAATTCGGCCTGGTTGAAGGAAGCCTCGAAAACTCTCGAAATTCTCTAGGATGATAGATCGAGTTGCCACAAGCCCCTAGAAGAAGTTTCACGACCGGATCTAAGGTATAACTCCCTAGATCTGAGAATCTCTGAATCACCAAGACGTCCTCCTCTTAAAGTCGTCCCAATCTGTAGCTAATACTCTAGCCGAAGTAACTCCTCCAAAATACCTCCCAACTGATGAGCAAGGTCCTGCAAGCAAAACCCAATTGCTATAATGTCTCTAGGCTTCTTCACAAGCTGGATCAGACTTCCCTTTAGGCAATGGTGTGCCCCTGCTGGAAAACCCTAGCTGGTACGGCCCTGCTGCTCTCCTGAATAGATGATGGAACTTGTGATGAGTGTAGAATGGTGTGGGTGGAGTATTTCATCCCTGAGACCAAGCTTGGAACAAGGTGAGTGGAATCTTTCACCACTGAGTTGTTCTCTAGGGTTTGTAATCTCAAAACCCTCAAAACTGTATGCAAGAGCTCAACAAGAAAAATACCAAATATCCAAGATGAATGAAAGGTGCGCCCTAGCCTTTCCTTTATACTTCCATTCTGTTTCCCTGTTGAGTTAGTTTAACCCCTAGGTTCAACTCCTAACTCAACCTCCAACGTTCTAATTCTTCATTGAGTTACTTTTTGCCCTTTTTCCTAAGTCAACTTCAAAATATAACATTAGTTTGGTTGACCTTTCCCCATGCTGTATGAGACTATGGTCTAGTGGGGATGTCTAGACCACTAAGTCTTCCTAGACTTCTTCATCAAGAGGTGGGGGACATTACAGTCTCCGTTGCTAGAAATTTCTTGTCCTCAAGCAATTCCAAACCTGTTTCCTGTACCACCTGTTCATTCTCCCACGTGGCATCCTCAATAGGCAAATCCTTCCATTTGATCAGGTATTCTTTGATTCTTCTCTTTCAGAGTTTCTTCTCCCGAACCTCCAATATCTCCTCTGGTTCCAGAACCAGTTTCCCCTCTTCATCTAGAGGTGGCAGCACCTCCAGTGGGGTGATGTGTTGGCCGATGGCCCTCTTCAGGCAAGACACGTGGAAAACATTGTGTATCTTGCTACCTTGTGGGAGCTCCAGCTCATAAGCTACGACCCCTACCTTCCTGTTGATCCTGTAGGGCCTGTTATCCCCGCTTTTTAGGGATAACTAGGAGATCATGTCTCGAGGCCCACAGGTCTTAGACATGGAGTACCAAGAGCAGGATTGACCTGAGCATGGCCCTGGAGGGCCCATCCTTTTCTTTTTCCATCAACTTTGTCTTGTCAGCAGCAGCAACATCCATCACCATCGGCTTGGTCTTGTATCAGAAGAGGTTCTTGCTCCATGAGGTAATTGGTCAAAGTATCATGGTATGTGTCACCTTTGATCATTAAAACCTTTAAATATATGCATCTGATTCCTTTTATCTCCAACAATTGCTTGGATCTTACATTTGCCCGCTTGACCATGCTTGGGGGAATTGACAGGGTGCCCTAGCAAGCCTGTGCCCGTAGGTTTTGGTTTGCCACTGGGGAATTTCTGAAAATCCATTGTCCGCTCCCATCATAGCACCACTGTTTCATCTTATCTCTCGCTCATTTATCCTATTCCCCTTGTCCGGGCATTGGGTTGACCTATTTGCAAGGTTGCATCTTATCTCGTGGGAAGAAGGGG